>JAHBCN010003406.1:0-75907 GCA_019359885.1 Listronotus oregonensis | reverse complement strand
TTCCTTTGGAACAATTTTTAAGAAAATTCAAACATTTTTTTGTCTTAGCAGTTACCCATCAAGCGGCCATTCTAGAAGCTTTAAAATATTTTCGTTTAATTTCCTTGGACCGATTAAGTAGTTAAATTTTTTCCTCGAGGCTCTAGGGCCTAGGGTTTCCGTAATAACGTACCTCGCCACCCTTAGTGGGACACCCTGTATATCTCCATACCTAGGTTTATTTCGGGAGCTCTGTCCAGATAGAATCCAAAGCACCTTGGAAAGTCCTCCAAATAAACAGCCGGAATTAGGCATTTGAACAGGATTAAAAAGTAAATTCAACCCCAACATTTTAAAAAATTGAAAGTTAAGTCAGGCTAACTGCACTTTACGAAATGAATGGGTTAATCCCACTTTAAATCCGAAACCCGATATTGTATCTAAATTCGTTTTGGTTTTAAACGTTCGTCAAGTGCCAAAAATCAGATGGCAACCACTTTTCATTTAAAATTTTTTGTGATTTTTTTCTTTTAATAATGCCAAAAAGAATTTTGTATTTTCTTCACTTTAGTTATTTCGCTAATTTTTCTTCATTATTTTTAAATTAAACTATAACCAAATTTTTAAGACCCTAAAAATTTTCGTGTCAATTCTAAAAATTTGTCGTGCGCTTGCACCTAATAAAGCATCTTTAAGATAAACAGGTGATATTTAGGATTTACAAAATTAGGTTGCTCAATTTTCTATCCCCATAGAGCCCCCAAAATAAACAAAACATGTTTTAAATATAGAAAAAAAAATTGTAAAATTTTAATTAAACAGGTCAAAAACAGTAAAAAAATCTGGCAAAATAAGTTGGTGTAGATAAAGCTAAAAACTTAAATAATATTGTACTGGATTGGGAATAAATACGCTGCAAAATATTATTGAAATAAGATTGAAGTACTGGGTGTTTAGCTTTCTTTGCCACTTAGTATATTTATGTAGCAATCACTAGAAAATAAAATTTTACAACATATGCAAGTATTTAAATTTTTTTTAAGAAACTCATGTTACACACTTTCTAACAATAACAGCATACATTCAGCAACTGCATTTATGTGGCCATTTAAAATTTGGCTAAAAGTTAATTAACTTTGTGGTTTCGCTAAAATTGTTATCAAACAAATAAGCATTCAGAGAACAAAGGATGATTTATTCAAAAATAATCCTTCTCGTAATTATAAACCTGGAAGTAAAATCTTGTCTTTTGTTAAGTTATTGTGTTAAAGTTTTCGTGATAGGGTAGCAGATAATTAAATAAATGAGTTTTGTTGTACTTACCTACGAATAGACTGGGCCAAAAAGGGTGGTTGTTTTAATGAACGCCCACTTGTCTGTTAATACTCAACTTGGTTTGTTAAAGAAAATACAGCCATTTAGGTTACAAAAAATTGTAATTTCCTGTTGTATACAATAATAACTTAAATCTATAGTTTAAAGTGTAATTCATTCATTCGTTCACACTGAATAACTTAGCATTTACTTGTGCAAAAACATTTGTCTCAAATTAAATGTTTATTAATTAGGGCATGAAATCAAATTTAAATTAAGTCACGAATCAAAAGTTACTTAAAATAAAAAGACCGCAAATATGTGGACACAATGTCTGTCTTGCTTTTATAAGAAAACGCACTTAATATGATAAATCTCTGCAAAGTTTTTGCTGGTTTTCTGTCTTTTACTAAGGCCGGATTTCTATCTTTTACTGAGGTCCTTTTATAATAATGAAAAAATGTAATAACATTTATTTTTTAGCAACAAAAAGGAAATTTTGACTTGATTACATTTGCTTTTTTTAAAAATTAGTGAAATTTTGAGATTTTTCTTAAACCTTTATTTAAAATCATGACAACCAAATACTCATCTAGTAGCTGTCACACCTGCCCACGGAAATCTGAAGCATCCAATAGCTGTCACTTTAAACAAGCCAAAAACGAAAATCCATTTTTATTTTTTGCACCTTTGGAACATAAGGAACAAGAACACTTTTATATTCTAAAAAGATGAAACACTTTTCCTTGATTTACAACGGGAGTTGAACATTTAGTTGCACTTTTTATTAAAACATTTTGATGCAAAGTTATGTACAGGAAAATTATGACTAGGGCCCGGATTTCGGAACGAGCTTGTTCCCTATACGTTTTTTATAACAAGTAAATTCATTGGCGTGCGTATTAAGGATATAATAATTATAAATAAATTCAAAAAATATAAAATAAAAACATAACAAAGTTTTACAATTTATTTCATTACATGATATAACACGTCTTTTAAAGTTGGTTTCGGTAAAAATTGGTTCTTTTATAATTTAAATATCCAAGTCTAAAAGCTTCTTTCGACCTCACAGCTTGTAACTGAGTCAATCGAAAATTATTTTACAAGTCAGTTCTTTTATTTTGTATTTCCTCAGTAATATGTTTTATTTCTAAAAATCCTGGATTTCTTTCCAAAATTTTTTGTACATACAATTTTAATGCCACCAATTTTATTGGGAACAGATTTAAGCTTGTCTATAGTAATTTGAAATACATGAAATAAAGACACTAGGTGGGCATTTTGTTTTTATAACTGTTCAATCACATCCGGAAGATATCCAAAATTTTCAAAAATAAATTTTAAATCAGATTTAACATTTGGTGCATTTATAACTTCTCTACTTTTTTCACACTTAAAGCATCATCTTGTAAACTGTCGATAATATGTTTTACCACATTGTAATTTATATGGTAATACGAGTATGTTAACTGCTGATAGCCATATTCCCTACCTTGTAATAGCATATTGTGGCGGTAATGCGACATTAATACACATATCTTTAAATTTCGTAATACGCGCAGGTCCCACTATTGATTTGAGAAAGAAATTTACTGTTAATTAAATATAAGTTTCCAGGTTCGTGATAACTTAAAGTTGCAACTATAATATTAGCAACATATCTTCCCTTTATATCAGTGGTTTCATCGACACTAAACCATAACTTTTTTCCTTCCAGATTGTGTCGTATTTTGTCCATAGTTTTTAAATAGACCTTATCAACATAGTTTTATGCAGAGTTGATTCGTCTGGTACTTTTCTGTGGTAGTATTTTTTCCAAAAATGTCCTCGTGGACCGATAATTTATTTTATGAAAAAGAATATCAGCTGCAATAAAATCTTTACACAAATTCATGAAGAAGTCTGCGTTTGATACATAATGTTCTTGTTTTGTAGATTTGGATGCCCCCGAAAAACTTTGCATATTTTCTAAATGTTGTGGACCTTTAACATGTCGCTCAATTTAATATGGTTTTGTACAAATAAATTCAGAATTACAAATTCTGCACCAAACTCCAACTGCACCATTTTCTTAAGCCAGTCAATAAGCCTGATTTGAAAACCAAGCGTAGGTTAAGGCGCATTTTCACGGCTTCTGCTTAGAGGAGTTCCAGTATAATACCTCCTCTGGCAGCTCCCAACGGAGCAACACTTGGTGCGACTTTTATGCATCCTTTAACAGTTTCACTAGAGAAGCCCTGAACTTCCTGCTTTCGTAGTTCCTTTATCCCTAGAGTGTCCAGACTATGAAAACTGCTACCCGCAAAAGGTTTTCCTTCTTCTTCCAGTCTCCAAATCTCCCGTGTGAACAAACTCCCTCTCACCACACTTAAGATACCCACGGTACGTTAGTGCTTGGGCCACAGCCTTCGTGGACCGTTCAAAGATAAAAAACATCTCTTTCACTTTCAAATAAAAAAGTAGAATATGGAAGGAGCCACTCCAACTTAATTTTTTTTTACTTGTACTCATTATTTATTTGCCTGTAAGCGACTTACACCTGTTTAAATATAAAAAATTATTTTGGCACCAATATAATATGATTTACCCTGTGATTTACCCGATGTAACGGAACTGGTTTTTACGAGTTCACAACAAATCTGCCCGGAGAGTTTTCGTACTGCACTTGGAGAGTTACATTACCACCAACAAAACTATGTTTGTGGGGTTAATTGCATAAATATGAACCCTAATAGAGGTGCAATCAAATATTTGTAAATTTATATAGACAAAAAGTCTATTTTAACTTTAATTTATTTTATATAATTTATATAAACACATTATAAAATATCAAAGTTTAATTCTTTTGTTGTTGCGAAAACTCTTCTAAATTTTTTACTATTGCCACGTCTTTTGTATTATTCTACAAGAAATCTCACCGAATAAAAATATCAAAATAAAACCGTAAATACCAAAGGAAGTTAAATTATATATTGCATTTTTATTTGGTATATTCTATATCATTTTAAGCTCGAAATTGTAATGGTTTTTTATCGATGTCCGGTCTGGCTCCAGTACTATAAGGAATGTTCTAGATTTATGTAGTGCTGGTAGTATAGGTATATAAAGGCCGCGACCAACCGTAGTTAGTTGTGTTACGTAAGTAATGAGGTTAAGTGTAAAGGGTCGTTGTGAAGTAGTGATTAAGCCAAAGTCCTACAGAATGTTTTAATTATCTGCTCCACGTACTGCAAAGTTAAAAACCATAACAGTGTAATAAAGAAATTAAAGAATAATCTCTAAAAATTGTCTGGTAGCAACTCCAAAATATTTAATACATAAAAATTTAAATCCTCTCGTAATTTTTTATAATTAAACTTTTCGCATTACCGTTAATTACGTGAAAAAAAGTTACTGTTTATAAGCCTGTTAAGACCCTAAACGACCGGATTTTTAATTTTGGGTGGTAATAATTAATGAAAGAAATAAAGTGGCAAAAGGGGCATAAATTAAACTCCCCCCGTGCTAAAACTAGAAGGCCTATGTCCGCATAATAATCCTTTAAAAAATGAGCCGACAAAGGCCTTATTTCTTTTAATTAGGCACGGCAAGGCTATAAAGATGTCGGTATACCAAGGTTTGCAGAATAAAAGCGGCATATTTTACTATGTATTTCTGTACCCAATGTAGAATTATAATTTTAAAAAATTGTAATTACTTTAGCATTAAGCTTAGGTTATTATGTGTTATTGGAATCAGCAGATATCAATGCTACTCATACCCAAGAGATAATGTCCGCATTTTAAGATATTTAAGATATGGTTAGATCAATATAAGAATGAAAATTCGGTTTTCTTTGAAAAAAAAAGGTTTAATTTAAACTAGCGGCCGTCTTTGCTTTTTATAATGTGCCGCTTCCCGCACGTGTCTGTAACAATAGACCATATAAAAAGCCGACAATAAAAATTAAACCTTTTTGCTACTTTTTATCTTTTTTTTTTCTTTTCAAAGGGCACCGAATTTTCATTTTAAAAATGATCCAACTATAAATAATCACAAAATTAGTTTTTTCGCAAATATCTTCCTTCCTATGGTTTAAATAGAATTTATGTTTATTATAAAAATTGTAGAGCATAAAATTTTATACAAAGAGGGGGCAGCGAAGCAGCAACCGTGTGCCCCGGTAAAAAATACGCCGTATAAGGTTCTCTGTATCCGAAAGTGCGGAGGGTGATAAACATCACTGCGCCTAGGCCTCACTAGGCCCGTTGTGCTACTTCCTAAAGAGGACTCCTCACTCAGTACGCTGCCCATCCAACTGATTTAAAGTAGGTGCGAACGTCGCCGAGGGGAATCTCCTTAATGTCGGCCAAAGAAAGCCAATACTCGCCCAGCATGGATCTTCTCTTGGACGAGAGTGCAGGGCAGTCACAAAGGATGTGCTCTACCGTCCCGTCTTCCTGTTTACAACCTCTACACAGAGGTGTATTACTTATACCCATTCTAAAGAGGTGTTTCCGTAGTTGACAATGTCCAGTAAAAACGCCCGTGATTAGACGAAGGCTCGACCTAGGCTTTGCCAAGTAATGTTTAGCGGTATCCCTGTCAGGATAGTTCAATAACTCCCTGGAAAAGTTACAGTTTACTGTTTCATCTCATCGTGTTGTAAACTGCTGATGAGAGTGTTTTTTAATTAGGTCCCTCATCGTAGATCCTGTCAAACCTACGAAAGGTTCGGGTCCAAAAGGTTTTGTCCCGGCAGCCTTACTGGCCAACGAGCCAGCGATGCGGTTGCCTTTGGAGTGCGCGTGTCCTTTGGTCCAGCAGAGAGTGACCACATTCATACTGGAAGCATCCACAAGGGCACGGTGACATTCTAGTACCAGACCCGAGGTGTAGCGTGGTCTCCTTAGGGCTAGTAGTGTCTGTCTGCAATCCGTATGGATAAGCACGACTTTACCAGTAATGTTTCTACTGCTTATTTCTTTTGCAGCTATGGTTATGCCTGTGAGCTCAGTTTGGAGCACGCTGACCAACTCACCCATAGCCCATTTGATGTTTAAGTTACATCCCGTACCTTCTTGTGCTTTCGAACCGTCTGTGTAGATATTAATTATACCTGCCACGTTTGTGTTCGATTCTCCTTTGACGTCAATTTTGTGGGGTTTGTTAAAAACAAAACATGGCGCAATAGAGTCCACTTTCGCCTGCAGTAGTGGAAGCGATCCTATCGCCTCACTCCACAAACGACCCCTTATACCAACAGTGCGGAGGCGCAACATAACCGTCAAAACAACCTCCTTGACGAATATGTCAAGGGGTATGAGGTTTAGAATTACCTCCATGGCCCTAGTTGGTATTGTTTTCATGGCTCCGGTGGTGTTGAGACAAGCCATTTTCTGTACATGGTCTAGCTTTCGGATAACTGTCGTCTGCTGGGCTTTCTGCCTCCAGACAACAGCACCGTAGGTTAGCATAGGTCTTATGATATCCGTATAGATCCACAGGGTGACTCTAGGTGACGACGACGACGATTCACACCCAGGATCTGCCTATGGTCCGGCGACACTGCTCATAAGAAACGTATGCTTTCTTAATTCTTTTCTCCAAGTGGGAGTTCCATGTTAGCTTACTATCAAAGGTTACCCCAAGGTATTTCAGCTATGTAGCAAAGCTTGCCGTATGAGGTTATTTAATATCAAAAAAAATATAACTATAAATATTTTGCGTAAACTATTAATTAATACATTAAATTTAATATTTTTCATTTATTATATGTATTTGTTAATAATACTTACCTGCTTCGCGTAAATAGACCATTTTAGGTAGAATAATTTAATTATATTTTAAATATATGTAAATTACATTTTTAGTAGAAAAAAAATAAAGCAAATACATTTTAATTTTATATTTATTCAGTAATTATGGATCATATATTTACTACAATAGAAGTTCAAATGTAGGAAGAGATTTATATAAACTTGAATAATTACTACACAAGTCTTAATTTTCTTCTTCTTTAGCATCGTCTTTCGGTCGCTCGAAATTTTCCAATTCATTATCATCATCTTTGTCGTCAAAGATATTTGTCTCTAAATCGTCAAGGATATTAGGGTCGAATGCATTTTCTTCATCGAAATCTTAATTTTTAATTATGAAATGGGTAAGTATTCCTAAATAAATATATTTAATAAATAAAAAACATTATTTTAGATATTTATATTATTAGGATCATAATAACGATCATTATGGTGCTAGGTGTACCATAATGGTTGTTTATGATCCGAATATCATACAAAATTTTATATTTCGACAATCTTTAGCACCTACGGTAACAACGAAATTATTAACTTGTATTCTCATGTTATTGTCAAAGTTAAGTTTATAAAATAGTTTATCAAGCATTGTAAAATAAATGATTTACCTCCGGAAATTGAGAATTTAGCTAATTGTGCAGCTGCTGAATTAATGCCTAAAAAGTCTAAAAGCGTATACGAAAAAACCTATGCTAATTATAAAACTTGATGTCACAAGAAAAATGTTGAGAATATTGCGCACGAAAAGGTACTTTTAGCTTATTTGAAAGAACAATCAGTGATGAAAAAGTCTCTAAGTGTAAGTGGAGTTATTACTTGATGTTACGAAGCACGTTGTCAATTAAAAAAAATGTTCACATAAGTAAGTTTAGTCACCTGATGGCGTTTTAAAACAAAACTTCGATTCTTACAAACCTAAAAAGTCCAAAATTTTAATTTAAGAAAATACTGCAAAGTTTTTACAACAGGCGCAGAATGAAGCTAAAAACTTAAGAATGAAAGATGTACACGATAAAGGGACTGTGTTTAGAATATATGGTGCAATTTTTTTGAACCTATGCATAAATAAGACCCAGCGATTCCGAAAATTCTCGTTTTGTTTTGTCCTTTAGAAACAGCAAATATAAAAAGCAGTCAGGGGTGTTCATACTTTTGAAAATATGTAAGACAATTGCTTCCTTGTTAAAGTTACCTTATTCTACCGAATACACTGGACACTGTTTTCGAAGGTCTTCGGCTTCATTGCTGGCCGATTCCGGTGTGGATCTTCACACTGTTAAACGCCATAGTGGCTGAAAAAGTGACATAGTTGCCTAAGAATATAAGGAAAATTTAGGCAAAAATGAAAAAAGAGTTTTGGTATTTATTCTTGGACAAAAGTCATTATTGGGTGAATCATCTCTGCACAAAAAACCGAACATTTCAATTAACAACCAGAATAATGGACAATTTTGGCGCCTATGTAGAACGTTAGTTTAACAAATTGCAAAAGAGGGCATTGAGATTAAGAAATTTATTAATGTTTGCTCTATAAACATACCGGTTTAACAATCGCTTTATAAACACCCGAAATAATCGACCATTATGGGAATTTCTACTAACCCTGTATAATGTTTAAATGCAAAATGCCGCAAAAATCACAATTTCATAAATGTTTATATTTTTCGTTGAAAAGTTAATTAGCCCTAAACTAAATTCTAAAGGGTTTTTACTTTTTGACATTTCATATCACATTTTTTTACATTGCCTTAAAGAGATACGTGGAGGCAGTGTTGCGCAATTTTATACTGCTTAAAATGTGATCTTAAAAGTTTAAAAATTTTAAATACCTTTAAAGATTTTTGGAAAAAACTGAATATTCGCGATTTTCTTTTTCAATAACTCTATTCAAATTGATATAATAAAATAAATTTTACATTTACATTGCTACTTTTTTTGTTCTACAAGACAGTGTTATTAGATTTACAAACCGACGTTTTTTCTTCGAGCTGCCATCATCAACTTTGCTTTTTCTAAGGTTCTAAGGTCCCAAAACCAATGATGTATTGCACTTATTTTAAAAATATATATTAATGGCAATTTCCATAAGAAACCATGTGTTAGAGAAAGATATTTCTGGTAGGAAAATAATTAAATGATTTTTTAGAATAAGTGGGATCCAAAAAGCTCTAAAAATACATAATAAAAAATCCAGTGCCGTATTTAAAAAAGAAAGTTTATAATGGCAGCTTGAAGACAAAACGTCGGTGTGTAAATCTAATAACACTGTCTTGTAGAACAAAAAAAGTAACAATAAGAATGTGAAATTTATTTTGTTATATCCATTAAAATAAAGTCATTGAAAAATAAAAATGAAATCGCGAATATTCGGTTTTTTCCAAAAATCTTCGGACGTATTTAAAATTTTTAAAGTTTTATGGTGGCATTTTGATCAGCATCAAATTGCGCAACTTTGCCTCCATTTAATCGACCTCGTATCTCTTTCAGTTTTCGAGATTCCAATGATGAGAATTGAATTTGGGACATCCTGTACAATCAATTATCGGAAAACTTTTTTTAACATCTCGGTAACAAAACAAATTCTCTTCACAATCAACTGTTTTACACTGCTGCAGTAGTTTTTATAAAGCCATTTTGGATTAAACAAGAAGTTCGCTCAAGCTCGAGCTTTGGTTAATACACTTTAAAAACTAATAAACTTTTTAGTAGAGAAAGCGCGGCCATTTGCAAAGTCGTTACCATATAATTACTCTTTAAGAGCCGCTTAGAGTGTATAAACCCAACAATTAAAATATGGTACAAAGAAAAGCGTTTTGGTTAAAATGCTAATCCCTTTTTATTAAATTACAGTTTAGGAATTTCAGCTAATCAGGCCTTTTGAGATTTAGTGCTTTGCGATTAACTGTACTTAGTTGTAAAGAAATAAGAAAAGCCAGGAAAAACTTTTTAGCGATCGTTTATTTATAAGTATTATTATGTATATATTATGAAAATTTGGAAGCAAGCTTATTATACCCCTAACTTCAAACTTGCGCTTCTTACATTTTAGGGGTAAAACCCACCCCTTTTGCAAAAAATTGAAAAAAATGCAAATTTAAGCATTCAATCCGTGGAAATCTTATTTAGTTGGGTGAAATATTTATTTTAAAGAGTCCAATTCTTCGGCAACCACAAGAGGCACGGCAGCCTTTTTTTTACAGTTGCAAAATATAATTTTAAGTAGTGCATCTGGTGCAGGTGGATTTGCATTTTTAATTGGCTGTTAAGATCCTTCGATATTAACCCATCCCCAGTCAACTGGACGAATATTTTTATTAACAAGCAAATTTTTGGGTTTGTAAAACCCTTGTATGTTCATCTAGTTTAATTTTGGAAAAAGGTTGAATATTATACCACATTTTAATGGGGTTTGATGAGGTATTTTAATTTCTAAGATGCGCTGACAAGTCGATACGATTTATTTTACTTTTCTTACAAAATTAATAACACAAATTCAGTAATTTTTGAGAGTTCATACCAGCGAAACGAGCCACGTGTCTTTTCTTTCGATTTCGGAAATATTTTCGAAATATACCACACTGTATTTAGACAAGATTGACAAACACACATATAGTTATCTATTCTCATGCTTCTTATAAAAATAAGAGACATTTTTAAAGACTTTTAAAAAAATCTGTTTTTGAAAAATTGTTATTTAAAAAAAAGCATTTTAAACGGGTCAATTTTTTTTAGCTCATTAATTAAACTAAAAGAAGTAAATCCTTTAAGGAATACTATAAATGTCAATTTTGGATAAAGAGTATTTTTGTTTTTCCTTCTTCTTTAAATTCATGACCCTGTTTTATTTTATCATAACAATTTAATACAAGGTACTTAATCTAATATTCTTTAAAAATTTTTCCCCTTTAAAATATTTAAAAATATTTTCGAAAAATTACGGTTTTTTTTTTTAATCTCAAATACTTGCGTTTGAGTACTCACAAAAAAAAATATACCTTTAAGTAGCTATACCTAAAACGCTTAAAATTCAACCTAAAATGTTTTTTTAAACAATATTTTTGTTGTTCTATTAGCTTTCAATTTGATAAAAATACTTTTCCGGAAAAACGTTTAGTTGTGAAGTTATTTGTAAAAATAAATTTTAAAGCATGCATTTTTTTCATGAAAAACAACAATTAAAAAAAATATTGATTTATCAAAAAACTTTATAGAACCAAAGTTGCTTACAATTAGTCTTTTTAAACAGTTTTAGGCTTATATTTGATAAAATAATTTCAGCCCCCGAGAAGAAGTGGCCTCTACCCCCGGGGTAAAAGCGAAAGTCGGCACTATGTCACTTTTGTTACTTGAGGTACTCTCTAACTACTCGACATTTTTTACACAAGTCGATAAAGGTTCAAAAAATTCGGAGGTGAATTCCTTTAGTGACTTTACTATCACGGTAATTTGGAGTTTAACAATTAATATGTCTGCATCACTTTCCGCCTAACATTATTTCTTTTTCAGATAACACAGTTCAACGTTTAATCTACGTGGGAACGCGGGAAGCGGTTTGATGTTACTAGGGCTTTTGGGGTCGCTGATTACCATAAGAGGGTCGTTTAACTTCTATTACATCAGGTTTAAGGTCATTTTTTAAAAGTCAAGTGAAGAAAAAAACCATTGGAAAAATCTGGAAAAATTCGAGAAAATGTTTTCGAGTTCTCTGAATCCGAATCCGGCGTCTATTTACATCCAACCTAGAGGTCATCCAAGGTTATTTTAAGATTATTTTAAAGTGTTTTTGGGATAAAAATTTTTAAGTAGATTTCGAAAAATCTGAAAAAATTCGTACGTATGTTTTCGAGGTCGGCGAATCAGATTTTAAGGCTAATTTATCTTTATAAGATTAGGTACATGGTCATTTGAAGATCAAGTAAAGAAAAAAAACATGGAAAAAATATGGACAAAATCATCCATATAAATAGATCCAAAGTGTAAATAAACGCCGGATTCGGGTTCAGAGACCTTGAATGCATGCATGAACTTTTCCAGATTATTCCAATAGTTTTTTCTTTACTTGACCTTTAAATGACTTTGAACCTGACTGTGGAGGTTAACCGACCCTCTTATTGTAATTAGAATGTTGACCAGTGTAATCTCTTTTTCAACATTTCTGTCTAAAAAGTAAGCAACAAAAAAATGGGTAAACATTTTGGTATTTTATCTATTAAAGCTAATTAAGAAAGTTTCATAAATATATTCAACGTATTTGGATTCTGAGGTCTAATTCTCCAGGCTCTCCACTAATTACTTTTTATTGATAAACGATTTTGGTATAAGTAACTTAATATACAGGATGTCTGGGAAAATCTCCGGATGAGATAAATGAACGTGAAAAGTATACTGCAAGTTTATATAAATTATTTTCGTATAGGCCTCCTTTTCGGAGATATTGGCTCCCAAAGAGCTCCAATGGAATCAAGTTTTCTAAATATAATAATTATTGAACCACCAGATATATTTCAATTTTATTGTAATAAGATGAAAAATCAACTAAGACTCTTTAAATTACTGTCAAAGGAAATGTTGTGGATTAGTCAAAGCTGCAGGAACAGACTAGCTATGACACTCATGACCTCTTTTTTGGCCTTTGTATACTGTGTGACATAGAAATTGTCAACAACACCCATTAAATGTAAATATGTTGTATTAATATTTTGGGAAGTAATTAGGGCAAACAAGAATAACAATTGATGATATTATCAACAAGAAAAATTAAATCAAACTCTCAAAAAATCAGTGGTAAGTTGCGCCACCATGTAAGTTTTGACATTCTCTAAACTCTTCGTGTCATGCTGCGAATCAGATGATCAATATCCGCCTGTAGTAGGGTCTCCCAGGACAATCCTACTCTGTAACGTAAACTTTGTACATCCAGCGTAAGATGTTGCAACTGGTTTAGCCTCCTACCCATCTTGTCCCATACATGTTCAATAGACCATGGAAGAGGAGTAACATAAGCTTGTCGAAGGAAGTCTTGTGTAACTGCAACTGTGTGTGGTCTAGCACTGTCCTGCTGAAAAATGGGGACAATGATCAGCAGTACTTCCAGCTAACACACCATGAATTAAAGGCATTTATACACAGAAAAAAATATTACGTATGTGCCCCACCAGCATTAAAAAACATAGAAACAAGCCCAAACTGCGTTATCGATGACATATACCAACGGCATAAAGGAACGGAGTGCAAGACTCGAAACATACAGTAACTACTATGACCTGGAAGCAGCTATACAATCCGAACACCTGGATGTACATCACTGCACAACAAACAAACATAGCCATCACCTGCAGTGGAATTTGCCGAGAAGAAGTTCTGAATACCAGTATAATCAACTTCACCGATGATTGCATAGTACAAACCAAACAAAATGTTATCACACCCAAGCGAACCGACACAGTGCCGGTACTAGCATCATATTCCAAGGCATTGTCAGCAGATATCGGACACAACAACAAAACTACAAGGTTACCATCCATCAGCAGTAAGGAAAATGAACCCATATTTACAATACGCGATGACCTGACCCGTCTCAAGGTGGACGAACAACACTTACATCAGCAGTTAAAAAACATGGTATGGCGAAAAGTGAGACAGCATACCTATATGTCCTATACTCTGATAACAGCGATTTCACTGGCATGGGTTGGAATTATTGGCGGATGGATGCTGCACAAGAAATACCGACACCAACGCAACCAAAGGAGACCAGCAGGAGACCAAGCGCCGTCCGGAGAAGAAGGACTCGAGCTCACTCCAGTCAAGGAGCTAGAACCCCGAGAGAACTACCACAACGGAGGCGGGCAGGATGTCTAAATAACATTTTTTCTAAAAATTGCATTTTTATATATAATAGCATATTGATATTAATCTATATGTAACAACCGTATGATTATGTAACTAGCAAGGTCATCATTTTATTAGTAGTACACCCAGCACACACCCTTTTTTTATTTTGTGGACCTGTGTAATCACAAAATCATTGAAATAACGTCAGTGCACAAACAGTAATATTAAAAAAAGAATCTGATTACTCTTCTACTCTGTTTGACGAAAAAACAACTGGGAAAAAATTTTATTAAGAAATGAATATCAACCTTGTCCGTATATTAGATTACGCAAATTTTCTGCAATTTTTCCAACTTATCTTGCCGTTAACTGGGGCGTAAAAAATTCCTGCAGGAAAGCCGAATATATTCTCTTTGGTTTTATGTAAAATATATTTGAACTTTTCACCATTAGCATT
This sequence comes from Listronotus oregonensis, assembly GCA_019359885.1. NCBI lineage: Eukaryota > Metazoa > Arthropoda > Insecta > Coleoptera > Curculionidae > Listronotus > Listronotus oregonensis. The sequence goes on along the minus strand of JAHBCN010003406.1, from coordinate 61,525 downwards.
TTTTTGTATTTTTATACCTAATACTACATGGATATAAAGATACGGGTAAAAAAGTATTTTCAAAAATTTTTTCTTTATAAAAAGCGAATTGATTTGAAAAGAAAAAAAATCCAGTTAGAGTCTGTAAATAAATTATGGTGGGGTTGTTTGATCATTGGCTGGTCGTGATTGTGGATTGAAAATATTTCTAACAATAATTTTCCATACAGCGCGACCCTCCAACTTGGAATAAATTTATGAAATCAAAAGAAAATTATGTTTTAAAAAATTCCCGAACCCGCCGATTAATATTTTAAGGCACGCTTTTCTCTAGAAAAGAAAGATTTATACAGTATGTCCCAAATTCTAGACATGACGTTATCAACAGTGGCGTAGCTATTGGAGGGCTAGGAGCCCCAAAGCTCATGGGGGCCCCTTGATCCGTTAAGCGACCCTCGAAAAAGTTTAATAAATATTGTAATCACATGAAAAATATTTGACCTTTTAGCTCCTTGGCATTAAATCTCTCATAGCTTGAACTAAACTTGCTACAGAGCTTTAAGTATGACACCTTAGCTTAAAAAATGTAGAGAGTGCCCCAACGAATAATTCTGCACCATAAATCACAATAGGAAGTTTACATATTTTTTTTACAGTCGCTATAAAATAAAAAGTAGAACATAACTTGGTATGAAATCGTCAAAACATTAAAATAATATTTAGGAAATTATTGGGTTTCAAAATAGAACATTATTTTATTAAATTTAAGTATGAAGACATTCCCATTTTTTTTGGATAAATTTCAAAGTAAAATGCAAATTACCCCCTATAAAATATCTTAAATCCATTCGCGCCCGAAAATTGGATCCAATTGGGGTTCGGGGCATAATGTTTTTCTTAAAAACGGTATAAGTTATCGATAATTTTTAAAACTATATGAAAGCCAACACTTAAACCTAGGCTTTCAATAGTTTTTAAATTTGGATTTAGTTTTTAACTTTTCCCTTTTAGTAAATCCCCCTAAAATTGGTTATGTTTAGATTTTATTTTTCTTAACTGATTTATATTTCAAAAACTGTTACAGCAGAGGCATAGATTTTTCCTTACCTTCAAAATGGGGGGAAATTTATGCCCATTTAAGTGAAAAAAGTTTTTAAAAAACGTTATCTCCTGTAGGCTTGCAATCGGAAACAACATCGCATTGATAAACCAATTTGGAAAACCTAAATAAAATATAATATTTTTAATGCGGCTATAAAAAAGGGGGAGTGGAGTTTGAGCCCCGCCCCTGTCTCCGCGTCCTTTTGCCCGACCCCTAAGGTGTAGCGTAAATGCACTCTTAAAGCAGAGTAGTTATGCTTTCAATTTTTTTAATTCTAGTCTTGTAACCCATTGCACTCTGGATTTTATAGATTAAGTTTTATTTTACGTAATTACTTTAATTAAAATCAATATTAATATTTTAATTCATTTATTTTTTTTTATTTAATTGGGCAAACCATGTTCAAATATTTTCAGATTTTGTTAGGGTTTACTTTTTGTGTTACATAATGTAGACTTTTACGGTATCCCAGTTGCAAAGTAGGTTTTTTTTAAGTCGTCCCTATAAATTGTGTTATTTTTATTAAAAAATTATCATGCACTGCCAGTTTATATATATATATATATATATATATATATATATATATATATATATATATATATATATATAATTATATATATATATATATATATATATTTATTTTAAACACTTTTACATTTCATAGTTCTACTGATAAAAAAGTGATTAAAAATTGAATTTTAAAATTCGCAAAAGAGCTGAGATATCCCACCTTAATGGTTTTGTGTCAGGTCCTCAGTTCGCTACAATTTCTTTAAGTCGTCGCGGCATTGATTGGATTAGGTGATTGATGTCTTCTTGGTGTATTGCATCCCAAGCCATCTGAATTTAGCTTTGTAGTGTAGAGTCTTTAATCTATGTGGAGGGTGGGATAAATTTTGCAACCTTCTTCCTATCATATCCCATACATATTTAATTGGGAAAATGTCTGGAGATACAGAAGGCCAGTGAAGCAAATTTAAACCGGACGCTTCTACAAAGCCTAAACTAACACGTGCGACATTAAGCGTGCATTGTCCCGCTAACAAAGTGAATCTTGCAATGTTTCCAATAAGAGAAGCAAAACTTCGTGGATATACCTATGGGCAGTCATGCGTCCTGGAATGAACATTAATCGTTACCTGCTGCCGTAAGCAATGGCACCCCATACTATTACACCCACAGGGCGATGAATATACCGTTAGATGGAAAATTGGACGTTCCGTCTTTTACCACATCTCCTCCTTACTTTTACACGGCCATCATTTGTGCCCAAACAGAATCTGGACTAATCGCTGACTAAGATTGAGTTCCATTTCATATTTTATTTAAAACTACGAGATGGGGACAGTATAAAAGCAGTCCAAAAGACCTTATTTGGCGACAAACTGTCCTCATTAATATTGCCCTTCCGACAGCATCAAACCACTGGTTTGCAACTGCCCTTATTGTGAAAAATCGATCTCTAAGTGCTAGTTCTCTTAAATAACGATCCTGTTGCTGTGTAGTCTATCTATGGCGTCCAGTACCTCTAACTAGTCGATTTCGGCCTTCTTGAAACCACGCTCGACAACATCTCATTACTGTAGCTTCGTTTTGATTTACCCGTTTAGCGAGTTCCCTAAAAAAAATCCGGCTTCATGTAACCCGATTATACGACCCCTCTTAAACTCGAAAAGTTGAGTAAAATTAGCCCGTCTGCAAACTCTAGGCATGATAATGCAATAAAACAAATGGAATCAAACAAATTCAACACAGAAAAATCACTGAATATTAAGTAAACATGTTCATATTGTTCGTATCCTGATAAAACAAAAAATGCCCTTACAAAAAAAGTACGGCTCGGAATGCTTTTCAAATTTTATCAGCGTATACTTGCATGATAGCAAATATGTTTACAAATTTTTATCAAAATTTAATAAATATTTCTGTGTCTTGCATAGGTCACTTAGTATATTTTAAGTCGACACTACGTGGACACCAACACACGGGTAATCTAAAAAAATTATAAAGTTCTGTTTTTTCTTTCCCGGGGAAAATAAAAAATTGTACGATTTCACGGCCGTAAAGTATTATTAAAGACTTTCCATGGCCTCGTTTGTAAACGTACTTGCCAATGTAATAGGTCCTTTCCCGGCCTTGTAAAATAAATAACTGTTAAAGACGTCTTAAAAAAGTTACTTTATCGTTAAAAAAAACTATAATAGCTTTACACCAAACGACCTCTAGAACTAAACCGTTATTAAATACTAAAACTTTATTACAAATTTGCTTAACTCGTTCTACAATGGCGTGCTCTAATCTGCCTCCGTAGTTTCGATAAGAGTGTTTTGGACTTATCTGAAAGTTTGCTAAATCTCTTGCCCGAGTTAATGCACTTTTAAAATTAATAAAGTTTACGGACAAAAAAGGGGTCTCATTTATTAAGTCGTTTTCATATAATAACGTTTTAAGCTGGAGCTTATAGTGAATTAGGCCAAGTTCTTAAATATTTAGCAAAAAAAAACGTTTTGATTAAGGGGGTATTCTAGTCTTACATTTTGATAGTTTAGATATTTAAAAATATCTCCTTAAAATATTTTATAATTCAAATTGTTTTAGTAATAATAAGTAGTAATAGCTATAGTTGTTGTTCGACGTAATAAAGTTAGAATCAAAAGCATTGAGTTTCGAGATTTAAGTGCTCCAAAAGAAGAACGAACTGTTTGTCTTTCGGAGAGAAACTCGTTAGGTTTTTAATTTAAAGTAGAAGAAGGCCCAATATATGCAGCCAAAATCGCTGAATAAAGAAATGTAAGTTATATGTACTGTTTTATCTGTTAGACTACCTTAAACTTGAAACGCGTTGTTCTCGAAACTACTTTTTTTGAAACATTTGTCATAAAATCTCTCCGTTTATCAGGTCCAGTAGATTTCTATTGTTTGTCTCAAAGTATACCGTGTTAGCTTTTGCCTTCATTTATGGATTATACCTGCCGACAACAATAAAACTGCGGATCAGTAGGTATTAAAGGACAGAACATTAGGGATGGACTCTAATAATATAAAGATTTATAATTTATTGATTATTTAGGTAGGTATAATCTTAAAATTGCATTAAGAAATTAAATATATGCAAAGTTTTAATTTTATAACTATATTATCTATACATAATTACATGTTTAATCTAAACATCTAAATCTAATTCTGTTTTACTATCAGAGTTATCATTAAGATTAATTACAATAGGATTTGTGTTGTTTTGTATAGAAATGTAAGAGTCCTCAATTTTTATAATGTGCTGTAGTGAATTTTTCCACCTCTCAACTGGTATGTTAGTTACTACATTTTTTATCCAATTTATAACACTGGGACTTAAAGTAGGTGTAACCTTTTCTGCTCTAATCTTTGATTTTACTTGGTTCCACAAATGCTCTATGGGGTTAAACATACAGTGATACGGAGGAAGACGTAAGACAGTTTGCCCAGCCTGTTCAGCCAAATTATCACATACATATTGTTTTTTAATTGCATATGAATTTAGGACCTCCAAAAATTGCGCTTTTTTGTAACCGAATTCAAAATAAATATCATTTTCTAACAGATATTCCTGGATTTCAGTTTTTGAACCTGATGAAGCAGGTGCTCTGTGTAGCAGACGGCTGTGGTAGCTTGCGTTATCCATGACGATAACATTGTTTTTTGAAAGATTTTCTCAAAAGATAATTTTGAAACTAGTTTTCAAAAAGTTCTGCTCTTGTATCCTCAATGATAATCCAAGTTAGAATCCTTAATATTCTTTGCAGACAACAGCAAGCCGTTTGGGACAAATCCGTCTTCTAAACCAGCGTTAAAATTATAAGATAAACTATCTATTAACCCTGTGTTTGTGAGCAATCACACAAAATGTTTTTGTTAGTTGTTAGTTGGAAAAAAGTTTTTTTTGTTTAAAATATGTTTTGTACAGGCTTAATATTTTACTAATTTCAGAAATAATTACATGTTAATGCAAAATCAAAACAAAAACCCTAATAAACTCGTGACAAGTTAATCTACTAATTAACCGTTTCAAACGTTGTTATTTTCAATTTGTTAGTTTTTGTTATAAAGCTTTAAATTTAATTTGTTTATGTTAAATTAATAATTAAAAATGTAAAAATTAAAAAGAAAAATTGAGTTTAAATACATTTATTAACAGGTAGGGGTATTTTTTTATATATATTTTAGAAAAAATAAATTGACTTTATAATAAAGTTATATTATTTAAAAAGTGACTTTTATAAAAAATAAAACAATAATTTACAGTTCTGTATTTTTACAGCACCTACATCATCTGTATTTACCAAGAAAAGGGCAATGGCGCATAAAGGAGGGGGAGAGTTTCGGCCTTTTCACTTTTTTTATTTACGTAGGTGCTTCAGAGAGTGTTTTATTGAATCATAAAGATTTTTCGTTTTTTTTTCTAAAATCTCAGCCGCATTAAAAGATTTTTTAGTTGTGCTTGCGTCAAATTACAGGTCTTTTGAGCGCTGATAAGTCACATTTCTTTTTTAAATTTGGAAGAAAGTTATTATTATTTTTTTTTGGTTTAAAAATTCTATAATATATAATATTTTTTTAACAAAGCTTATTAACCAACGTCATAATAAAAAAAAATAAGTGATGTGTCTTTAGTAGATCTAGCTTCATGAATTTTCTCTTATTTTTTTTGAAAAACTTGATTTTATTATTATTATATTTACTTTTCTGAAGACCAGTAGTTTTATAATTTTAAAAATACTTGAATATTACTTAAAAGTAGAGGCAGAGAACCTCGCAACTTTCTTATGGAAAAAGGGTTTCGGCCAATTGTTTTTAGGATTTGCATAGTGATGAGTTTTTAACACGCTGATCAAAAGTCTTCACGGTCACAAAACCCGAAAACTCTCCCAATCCGCCAAAAACAGTCTCAAAGGTCCTTGGGGATTTTTCTTATAAAAAATATTAACCCTTAACTACAGACATCCTTTTATTGGTACGTCATAACAGACTCCCGGTATTTTTTACCGGTTATAATAAATAAAAAAAATATTTATAGTAAATAAATAATATATGTATATTATGTGTTTATATATTTGTTTAAGGTTTTTAGATTTGGTAAAAATTGTTAAATGTATAAATTTAAACAACACAATTTTTCTTTGTAAAAATATATTTAACAACACTTTTTTTAACATTTTTTAAGTTTGAAATAAACTTGTATGAATGACATTTCAACAAAAATTTTTACACTTTTTTAAAAATATCCTGAAAACAAAATAACTCTGGATACCAAATATCGCATTAGCAACAAAAGATACACTTTTGGGAAAAACCTGCATGGGAAAAAAATGTGAAAAAATTTAAGATGCACACTCCTTGAAAATTTTCGGTGCATTGCAAACATATCGGAGTCTTACACATTATGCAAATATGGGTTGTTTTCCTTTCTTTTGGCTGGACACCTTCTACATGTTGTTCTTTTAACTTCTTGAGCTTGGGTATTTTCATAATATGGAGTTTCCAGTTGGAGTAGCCGCTGGAGGGAAAATCTAATATCACGGGGTAGATGAACATTTTGAAACCTGCGTTTCATTTCTGGTTTACCAACATCATTCCTAATTGCTTTCCATAATCAGAACGGCTCATTTTTTCATATCTCGATATGATTGGTGCGCAATATATGAATTTACAGATGCTATGTCAATAAGTCTAAAGAAAATGGCCATAGGCCAACGACGAGTCCTGGACTAGAGGAATATATGTTGCACTTTTGGTCTAAAGTGTCCACACCTCCTTTTGTTAGATTATAATATGCAATAATCTCTGGCTTCTCAGTTTGAACATCATTACTTGGATTATGATGCATTGATGAAATAAGCAAAACAGCCCTGTTTTTTTTCGGGACATAGGACAGTAAGGTTATGTCATTTGTAAATCCATAAAGAGATGAGTTAACTTGTTTTTGTCTGTTCGGCAAAAACGAAGGTGGAATTTCTGCTTTATTTTTCTTTAAAATCCCCACAAAAGTAAGTTTTTTGGTTTTTAACAGATTGATTAGTTCTATGGACGAAAACCAATTATCGGCCGTAATATTTCGATTGGTATTATAAATAGGTCGTGCAAGCTTTAGCACAGCCTGTGTAGGCTTTGAATATCTTTTTTCGTCGTCATTGAGATCGAATCCATCTGACTCTTTCCCACAATATATGTATGAATTAAAAAGATACCCCGTCCTTGCATCTGTTAACGCCATAATTTTGATTCCATATTTGGAGGTTTCGCTGGCATGTACATTTTAAACCGCATCTGCCACGAAATGCAACTAGCATCTCATCCACACAGACATTTTCACCAACAGTATATACGGATTGGCAATTTGATATAAATGCATTAAAAACTTCCGATACAGCAGCTAATGGATCTTGTTTTACCCGTTCGTTTCTAGTCTCAAAATTATCAAATCGTAGGCAAGACAGAAATATTTGAAATCGATTGGCATTTGTAACACATCTAAAGATGTCTCGACCAGATCCATCCGTAGCAAAAAGGGATCTGATATTCTCATGGTTCGATTTAAAAATAGAAGTTAATATCAACAAACCCAACATTGCTTTTAGTTCTACAAGATCTAAGTCTCGGACATCAGAGTTATTAGCGCTATTTTTATACTTTTCTCGCATTGGATGAATGAAGAATGATATTTAGAATATTATCATCAATAAACATGTTCCACACTTCCTCAGGATCTGCCCTATAGGGGGTAGGTCTTTTTAAACCTGGACATTTAACAACGATGTTATGTTGCAATGTTCGAGTATTTTTGGGTATTGCAGGACTTTCTGACCATTTAAAACGATTTTTACCGTAAAAATAGTTGGAACTTACAGCTGCAGCAGAGTCAACATCTTCGATATCTTCATCTTCTGCCTCTATTTCGGATTCAGTATCATGGTCCGATAGTATATATTCGCCATCAGAATCTATATCGCTTGTATCGGAATTAATATCCTCGGCCCATTTTTCTAACGTTTCTTCAAAATCTTTGTCTCCAAATTTAACCCTCTTTGAAGGCCCGGGCTTGCTTTCCATCTCTTTAATCTAAAAAGGAAATAATAATAAACCTTTACATTTACATACATTTAATCTCCAGTTATTTAATAAGAGAACTAAAAATGTACTTACGTAAACACAGACCTCCGGTAAATTTTACCGGTTGCGATTTATGACTTGCGACAAAACAGCGAGATTTTACAAAACACAGTGCACGCTTCGGCTAACACGGTCATACTAAGCGCCGAGAAGGTACATGGACGTAGAAGCCCGTAAGTAGTGGGGATACGTTGATATTGCGAAATGCGCACCACCTACCGGTAAGAAATACCGGGTATCTGTAGTTAAGGGTTAAGCAATGGTTTTTAAACTTTGCCTAGTGATAGCTCTCAACATGCTGATCAAAAGTCTCTACAGGCTCGCTCCCCCACTACCGCTACTCTACTTCTCTTCGCTTGCCGTTTTTCGTGTTTTGCATGACTTTCAGAGACTTATTCACCGATTTGCCTTTCTCTTAGCGAAAAATTTAAAATATGAAGAGATAGATTTTGATTTCTACTTTCATATGCCGTTTTCAAAAATAAAATATATTGATACGTCTTAAAACGGTGAGCCTAGCAAAAATGCTAATAAATTATTAACGAGCCCTTAATCGAAAACTATAAATCCAACAGAAACAATTTTTTGGTAGTTAAACTACACATTATATAATCTATCATTTCCCGAAAAATTATTACTTAGTTTTTATACTGAACGGAGATATGATTTAAAAAAAAGTAAATTTTTAATGTTTTTCGGACTTTCTCGGCGGGAAAGTTCTATAGAAAACTATTTTGTAGGTTTTCTGTTTCCCTAAGAAACTCCCATTGACACCATCGCGATATCTTTAATAGTTTTTGAGTTATACGCGCAAAACTAAAAAAATACCTTTTGTTTGCAGTTTTTATTGTTTAAACAATGACCGTTAACAAATTCGCTGGGGACAACCCGGAGTTTTTTGTCTATTTACCATATTTTAAAATGTGGCACAGGTTGTTTCCGGCTAAATTGAAGTGTAAAAACGAGCTCTTTTTTGGTTTGTTGATTGGCCTTTTAAAACTGTCTTGGTATTTACACACGGAGTCAAAAATGGTGTCGTTTTATGTCGGTAACTAAACTGTAAATTTTTTTATATTGTTGTTGTGTAATCAGGTATCAGAAACTTTTTAATAGCTATTTATGTTTTAAGTGTATTAACCATGGCTTTACTGAGTGAGTCTTTTTATGGTCGAGCGAGCTAGCAAGCGTGTCATTCCTTTTCTTAAAAAAAAATTATTAAAATTATTCAATTTTGTTTTAAGGTTGTTCTCATATTAGTCCAGCTGGGGCATGTAGAAGAAAGAAGATAAATTTACCAAGAATATGTATTAAAGACTCAGTTATACCTAATTTGGTTATGCTGGAAGATACGCAAAAAAACAGAAGGTTTTTGACAGTTTCTGGAAACATCGAGAATGCTGATTTACTTTATTAAGTACTACGGGCCCTAGTAAACCCCAATTTTACGTCCAAGCTGACATGGGAATGCCAAAAAGAACTGGAAGTCCTGGGAGAACGCAACAGGGTAACTCTCCTGTGGGCACCGGGACATTCGAGAATAGAAGGCAACGAAAAAGTGGATTAGCTAGCGAGACACGGATTATCCATGGTATACTTTGGACCAGAACCTGCCCTTGGAGTGACCAAAACCACAGCACAAGGGCAAACCAGGGAATGGAGCCGAAACAAACACGAGGGATAGTGGTCCAGCATCAGGAAAGCCTTCATAAAGGGACCATCTAGATGAACAAAGGCAGAACTACACAAAGTAGGAAAATACTTCGCATAACAGTAGGATTGCTAACAGGGCACGATAACTTTAGAGGACACCCACACAAGATAGGCTCATACACTTGGGACCCAAGTTGCAGAATGTGCGACGAGGGGAAAGAAACAGCCTACCATATCCTATGCGAATATGAAGCGTTGAATCACAAAAGACAGGCATAATTTGGGCAACCGAAAATAAGCCCACAGGAATATATCAACCAACCAGCCCAGGGGTCATACAGATTTACAGAAGGAATAAGACTAATGGAAGAATTGATATAAAAGGAAAATGGGAGATTAGGCACAAAAACCCAGGAGGCTGCGCTGCCTCCGGTAGTAAATCAGAACGGCTCTCAAAGAAGAAAAAAAAAAAGAAATATTGATTGCTTTGATTGCGACCATCTGTAATGTAATTGTATATACAGGGTATTCCAATGAAAATGAAACAACATCGATTTAACACAGTTGATGTCATTAAAAGAAAAGCCATTTGGTCCCGTTATTTTTTTTTGCGAGGGGGAAACATTTTGTTAATATTTTTAATTCCGTCACTTTAACACTTTAGAAGAAGGGACCTTTATTCTTAAAATCTTAAATGGGATAAGGGGTCAATTGATATCTCATATTAAAGAACATTTAATCATCTTTTTGACGACCCCTAATTTTTTAAAGTTGGGTTAGTAGTTCTCCAGAAAATGCATTATAAAAATAGTTTCATGTTGAAAAGGAAATAATTACAAGTTTTTATTTTAATTGAATCTTTCATAGTGTGTTTGATACATTTTACCTTACCCACTTTTTTGATTATCTTTTATTCTCGTCTTTACCTTTCCAATAGCACAATTTACAATTTTGTTTCGGCACTAAATAATAAATAAATTATTGTAGGCTCAATAAACGGTATTATCTATCTATGCCTTATATATTTGCACCTTTTGTTACACATGGTAAAATGCAATTTTTATGTCCAATTTAAAATGTAAAATACTATTTAATACGTTTATTTCAAGGATGTCAATATAGTACTGCATGGAGCTACAAGTTTAAACATAAACTATCGGTTTTCGTTTTCTCGCAAAAAAAGTTCTACTGGAAAAAGAGTTTCCATAATCAAATGGTATATTGAGTGTTCAAAAATAGAAGGCAACGAAAAAGTGGATGAGCTAGCAAGACAAGGATCATCGACACCATACTTTGGACCAGAACCTGCCCTGGGAGTGACCAAAACCACAATACGAGATCAAAGCAGGGAATGGATCTGAAACAAACACGAGGAATACTGGGCGAGCATCAGTAGAATAAGGCATGGAAAAGGCTTCATAAAAAGCCCATCTAAAAAAGAACGAAGAAAAAACTACTTAGACAAAGTAGGAAAAGACTTCGCATAACAGTAGGGCTACTAACAGAGCACAATTATCTAAGAGGAAACCAACACAAGATAGGCTCATACAATGGGGACCCAAGTTGCAGGATGTGCGACGAGGGAGAAGAAACAGCCTACCATATCCTGTGCAAGAAGCGTTAAATCACAAAAGACAGGCATTATTCGGGCAACCGAAAATGAGCCCACAGGAATATATCAACCAACCAGTCTCGGAATTATACAGACTTGTAGAAAAAATAAAGCTGATGGGAGGATTGATATAAAAAAAATGGGAGATTAGGCACAAAAATCCCAGGAGGCTGCGCTGCCTCTGCTAGTAAATCTGGGCAGCTTTATGGAAAGAAAAAGAAGAAGAGTAATCAAACCGAATTTCTTTTTTTAAGTATATTTACATGAAAGTAATTTCATACTAACACTACTTAACAATTAAGATCTCATTAACAACAACAGAACCAACTAGATGACATACTTTCATTTAAATAACACTAAAATCTTGGACTTCCATTGTCCTTATTTGTTAATTGTTGCACCACGTTTCGTAAGTGATGTATCTCCAACCGTTTATTCCACGTCAATATGATCCTACTTTAAGTACAAGGCAGTTGGAGACAGTTTCTGGCGCAAGGCGTACTAGCATAAAAATGAATTTTAAAACGTCATAAATTTTCTAATTTTGCGAGTTAGTGACTGAACGGCTTATTAATAATCCAAATTTACTTTTTAATATTTGTTTTTCGGACTAGTATTCTTTTTTTGTGAACAGAACTGTTAATCGACATTACTGTCGTTATTGGGCTCACGCAAACCTACATATTTTTTAGGAAGTTCGCACACGAAATTCTGAAAATAAAAGGTCTAGGCTGAAGTTTACCGTGATTGCATCGTTGGCCCTTTTTTTACCAGGACATCTCACAGGTCAAATATACTTGTAACTTTTAGAAGATGCTTTTTATTACGCATTAGCTGAAATTTTTAACTAGATGTAGAGCCTTCACATTTTACCAGTGCTATTTGTTAATCTTTGGACGAAACATTTTCTTGTAGGTGACTTAAACGAAGAAGTGCAATTAAGTGACCTGCAAGGTCACCAGATTTGAATCCACCAGACTTTTTTGTGGGGACATCTTAGAAGTAAAATTTAGAGTTTTAGGTGGCACCCCGAATTGACTTACGTCAACGAATTGATGCCGAATATCGATAAATTTCCGCAGAAATGCTTAGGAATGTACGACGGCATTTTGAATAAAATCCATACCACTTTATTGAAAAATGCGGCCAATATTTGATCGACTGCAGTAATAGGTCAGTTATTTTGAACACACAAGATCAAACATTTAAACCGTGCAAAACTAGTTTTACTCTGAGTTTTTTATTAAAAGGCTATGACTTTTAAATAATAGCATTATTTAAACACAAGTCTAAAAATAATAAAAACACTATTACTTTCAATTTTAGGAAACTTCGGTGTTAAAACGCATTTACTGGAGAAGCACTCACCCAAATTTAAAAAATCAGAAGTCGTTGGAAAATGATTGAACGGCCTTTAAAATGACGTTTTACTTGACCCCTCATCCCATTTAACATTTTAAGGGTAAAGGTCGCCCCTTTTTAGGGGATTGAAGTGACAGAGTTGAAAAAAATCAAAAAATGTTTTCCCCTCAAAAAAAAAAATGACGGGTTCGAGCGATTTTTTTTAATGACAACAACTGTGCCAAATCGATTTTTTTTTATCTAGGAACAGTCCACGAAGGCTGATGCCTAAGCATCAACGTACCGTGGGAGTCTTAGTGTGGTGAGAGGGAGTTTGTTCACACGTTACTTAAATATTTGGAGATTGGGAGGAGAAAGAAAAACTTCTGCGGGCAGCAGGTTCCATAGTCTTGACACTCTAGGTATGTGGGAACGAAGAAAGCGGGAAGTTCAGGGCCTCTCTAACTGAACTGTAAAAGAATGCATAAAAGTTACACTACGTGTTGCTTTGTTGGGAGCTGTCAGAGGAAGAATTATACTGGCCAACTCCTCTGAGCAGAAGCCGTGAAAATACGTATAGAAGAGCGACAGATCCCCCACAGCTCGACGGTGGGCAAGAAGAGGAAGCCTTTCTGTGAGCGTTGGATCATTAATAAGACGAACGGCTCTTCTTTGGATGAATTCTAAATTGCTAAGTGTTGTAGGGGACGCTATTCCCCAGACATGAGAACAATATTCTAAAGAGGGTCTGATCTGTTATTTCGTTTTCATCGACTCACCGCCTATATTATTATACAGGGTGATTTATGAGGAAATGTCAATACTTCAGGTACGTAGTCTAAATCCAAAAATAAACATAAAAGTCTATACAAATATGGGTCCACAAGGCCTTCGTTTCCGAGATACCACAGAGCTGACATGGGCTTAGAAGTAAAAGATGAAATTTTTAAAAATTATGAAACCTAGCTTATGTTTTGCCGAACATAATTTAAGAACAATAATTTTATTGAAAATTAAAATACATATTGTTTAATTATACAATTTGTTTTTTTTTTTTTTTTAATTTTGCTATAATAGAATCATTATTCAGGTACTTTTTACGTAAAAATGCGAAAAATTTCATTTACTTAAATATGTAATACAGGGTCGTACCAAAAAGTTGTGATTGTTCAATAGTTAAAAGACATGTAGGTGGCTTCCCCTACAAGTAAGAGCCGTAATAAGATCAGATTTAAATTCGTCATATCAAAAAATCCCCGGATACCAATTTTTACTTCAATATTTACATTATCATAAATTTTACTTAAAATAGGAAAATTAAATAAAACTTTAACACCCTGTATTTCGAAAACGAAGGCCTTCCGGTCCCATATTTGTATCAACTTTTATGTTTATTTTTGGACCCTGACTACGTACCTGAAGTATTGACATTTCCTCATAAATCACCCTGTATATACTAATGGTATTAACCTTTGGGATCTTTTAAAGTATTAATAAAACGCGTGTCGTGCAAAACTAGAATTAATCTTATGGACATACGGGTCCATCTAACTAATGGACTATATAATACATGTTTTACCCTCCATTACCGCAGAGAGATTAATAGTTACACGGCAGATCCTGTTTAAAATTTATGTCCCAGAATCTTGAAAGATTATTATTCAAATAACATGCACTGCAGTTTTCTATTATTTGCTTAAATAAATTATAGTTTAAAAAAACTAAAAAACATGCTTTTATAGCAAACCGAACTAAAAAGTGAAAAATAATTTTTAAGTATAGAGTTTGTGTTACAGTGATAGGAAGTCTAATGATCAATTATGAATAATTAAATTGGAATAGAATTAAAATAAAAATAAATTTATTAACAAACTAATTTAATTGTAATAAAAAAAGCGTAAAGTGCATTTTACTGAATTTTATAATATTTCTAATTTTGTAAATAGCTGTGAATAAAATAATTATAACATTTAATATTAAGCATCCCACGCTTTTTAACTATAACTAAATTATTTTGTTAATAACTTAATTTTTATTTTACTTTCATTTCAAAATAACTAGTCTTGGTTAAGTATTGTTAGTTTTTATCTTTTAGTTTGACTTTTACTGTAATAATTCTTTAATTTTTTTTTTTATCTTTACCTATAAGCTATAAATTTATTTTCTTATTATTAAGCCTTACAACAACATCAAAAGAAATTTTAATCAAGACCCTTTATTTTTAGTTTATGTTTCATTTTTTTTTAAATTAAGTTTTGATTAAGGCTTCCCAAAGGAAATTTTTTAAATTTTTTTTAAGTTTATTTATTCAGAATTCTTCTTCTTTGTTTTTCTGAGGAGCCATCTAGATTTACTATCGAAGACAGCGCAGCCTCTTGGGCTTTTTGTGCCTAATCTCCCATTATCTTTTATACTAATTCTCCCATTAGTATTGTTCCTTCTACAAGTCTGTATAACCCCGAGACTGGTTGGTTGATGCACATTTCTTTTTGCAATTGGGTCCCAGTAAGCTATCTTGTGTAATGTCCTTCTTAGGTTTTCGTTCCTGTAGTAGCCCTATGATTGAAGTCTTTTCTATTTCGTCTAAGTAGTTCTTTTCGTTGTCTATGGCCCTTATAAAGCCTTTTTTATATCTTATTCTACTAATGCTCCCCCAGTATTCCTAGTGTTTGTTTCGGGTCCATTCCCTGGTTTGCCCTCGTGCTGTGGTTTTGGTCACTCCAAGGGCAGGTTTTGGTCCAAAGTATGGTGTTACCCTGTTGCGTTCTCCTAGGATTTCCGTTTTTTTGGCATTCCATGTCAGCTTGGACGCTACTTTGGGGTTTTCTAGTGCCCCTAGTGATGCCTGGCTGTCTGTTATTATGCAGATCCGCTCATTTCTATAAAGCTCCTGTTATTTTTTTTGCACGGTGCGGTAAAGCATATAATTCCGTTTGAAATTGAAACTTATATCAAAGTAAATATTACTTTAATAGAAGTCGATACTTTATATCTATGTTAAAATGGTGTGATACATATTCATCTTGTTCTGTGTGTAAAACTTAGTGTAACAATAAATTACAAACAGATTTCAGTAACATTAGGTTGTTATAAAATGCTTTTCTTTAGTTAAATCCGATTTAACGCATTTGGTCTTAGTATTATAATTACAATTACATCAACAAATTAACTTTCGGAAAATTAGACTTATTTGCCCAAGTAAATCCTTGTTCATGATTTTAAATTCGAGTTTTAGTAACTTAAAAATAGGTAACTAATTGCCAAAAACCACAAAATACGTGACAAAGAAGAGATAAACAGTGAGATAATTTTTCGATAGGGTTATCCTGCTCATTTAGGGGTTTGGTATTACAGTAGATAAGCTGTTTATATTAATTTTTATTTAATTTACGAGTTCTTTAGTGGCTTTAATAAAATATAATATAACTATGTACAGAGTGTCCCAAATTCGAGCCTCAGCGTTGGGATTTTGAAAACCTAAAGAGATACGAGGTCGGTTAAATGAAGACAAGTTGCGCAATTTGATACTGATAAAAATGCTACCTTAGAAGTTTAAAAATTTCGAATGCTTTCAATGACTTTCGGCAAGAACCAAATATTCGCGATTTCATTTTTATTTTTTTATGACTCTATTTGAATAGATGTAACAAAATAAATTTTACATTTTCATTGCTACTTTTTTTAAATACGGTCCTTAATTTTTTATTTGGGATTTTAAGAGCTTCTAAGGTTCCAAAACTAATGATGTATCGCACTTATTCGAAACATTTACATTAATGGCAATTTACATAAGAAATCATGTGTTAAAGAAAGACAGATAATAGATTTTGGGTGGGAAAACATTAAAATGATTTTTCCGAATAGATGTCATACATTATTGGTTTTCGGATTCTAAAAGTTCTTAAAATCTGTAATAAAAAATCCAGGACCATATTTAAAAACATAAATTTAATGATGACAAATGACGATGACAATGACAAAACGTCGGTGTGTTAATCTAATAACACTGTTTGTAAAACAAAAGGTAGCAATAAGATTGTAAAATTTATTTTGTTATATCTATTCAAATAAAGTCATAAAAAATTAAAAATGAAATCGTAAATACTCGTTTTTTATCAAAGTGTTCGAATTTTTTAAACTTTTAAGGTGGCCTTTAGATCAGCAACAAATCGCGCAACTTTGCTTCGATTTACCCGACCTCGTATCTCTTTAAGTTTCCGAGATCCAAATGAAGAGGCTCGAATTTGGGCCAACCTGTACAAGAATTTTATTTATATTTTTACACCCATTTACAACAGCAACTATATATAATAAAAAATAACTTCCTTTATAAAAAATTCATATTTTTTCATATTTCGTATTTTGGGCATAACGAAAGAAAAAATGAATGTCAAAAAGTTAATAAAAATAAATAGGTTGACTTTTTTTAAATGGAACACCCTCTACATTATTTTTAGAATAAAAAGTTTATTCATCCTTTTTCGAAAAATTATAGTTTGCTATTGTTTTTCTTAGCCATTTTGAAAATATTCAAGTTTTTAATTAAAAATCAATTGACAGTAAAAATCAACATTGCCATGAAAAACACACGATTTAATTGGTTTATACGTTTTGACAGCACCTTGATACGTATTGATGTTTTAGCGTCGCTTGATTTAAATCAAAAACACGTTAAATATGGGATATACCGCAGACCAAAAACATGAAATAATACTTTTTTTCTAAGTAAACAATGAGAATGTCTCGCGAGTTCGGTACAAATATCACCAACTTATTTCCCGGCCACAAATATATTTGAGAAACTCGATAAAGTATATTCTTCGTTAAAAAAAACAAAAAGTGGTAAATGAAAAACGGGAACAGTGGCAACAAATCAAGAGCAGGAGTTAAATATTTATTTTACGAATAGCTAGAAAAATCTTAGTCATATATATTTTTTAGAAAATCTCGAAAGATCAGTTCCTAACGTTTTAAATCATACAAACAAGTCAGAGGAAAAAATCACAATAATTAAGGTTTATTATATTATAAGGATTAAAAGTGCATCTTTTTTTACCAGCAATTTTTGCAATTGCGAAGCGGAGCGCAGCGCAGCCGAGCGAATGCAAAATTGCGAGTAAAAATAAGCACTTTTAGTCCGTATGATATATACTATTTTTTCTCCAACCAAGTCAAAATTAATACATTTAGTTATTCAAAAATGTTTTTTTAAATTCTAGTATTAAAAGTAGCACATTTAATCCTAGGATTAAAAGTGTTGCTAAGCAACAAGCACATTTTGTACGGTATGAGAGTTGATAGCTTTTGCACTTGAAAATAGTAGAAAAATGTCAACATTTTTTCACGTTTGGAGAAAAACATAATTTTTATCCCCACAAAGTTTTGCCAGTTTAAAATTTAATCAAAGCTCATAAGATTTAGTGGCTCAGTTATTGTCAAAAAATTATTCGGAATTTTCAAAATGATTAAATTTTATTTACTAATAAAGCGGTTTCACTATGGTGGGGATGTATAATACAAAGAATACGCATTATTTGGTAACTAAAAATCACCAAAAAATCCAAGCTGGTACAAGAGCGTAAGTCTCTTAATGTTTGATGTAGCATGTTAAGCAATAAATTTATTGGACCAATAATTTTTAAAAGATCTCTAACGAAAGATTGGTATCTTTTTTTATTTTTATTTTTCCCTGGTAGGCGTCTTGATTTACTACCGGAGGCAACGCGGCCTCTTGGGCTTTTTGTGCCTAATCTTTCATTATTTTTTATACCAATCCTTTCATTGGTCTTGTTTCTTCTACAAATCTGTATAACCCCGAAACTGGTTGGTCGATATATGCCTGTGGGCTCATTTTTGATTGCCCAAATAATGCCTGTCTTTTGTGATTTAGTGCTTCCCATTCGCACAGAATATGGTAGGCTGTTTCTTCTCCCTCGTCGCAAATTCTATATATAAGCCTATCTTGTGTAGGTTTCCTTTTAAGTTATCGTGCCCTGTTAGCAGCCCTACTGTTATACGAAGTCTTCTTCTACTTTGTCTGAGTAGTTCTTTCTTCGTTCTTTTGGATGGACCCCTTATAAAGCCTTTCTCGAGTCTAATTCTACTGATGCTCCCCAGTGTTCCCTGGTTTGCCCTCTGACTGTGGTTTTGGTCTCTCCAAGGGCAGGTTCTGGTCCAAAGTATGGTGTGGATAATCCCTATCTCGCTGGCTCATTAGCTTTTTCGTTGCCTTTTATTCCTAAATGTCCTGTTACTTACAGGAGAGGAGATAGGTATCTACAATTTTTTTTTAATGAGAAAGAAATCCTGCTTGCAGAAATTTATCTAGAGAAATATAGGAATCTTATCTGGCACCAGTATGGGGCACCCCCATACAATGTTGCATCATCAACGAGAAACCTGGTTTTCAAATAGAAAAGTATGGCACTTACGTTCAAGGTGAGGCTGATATTTACTGTCAATTATATATTTAATTAAAAACTTAAATATTTTCAAAACAGCTAAAATAAAAAATATACAGAGTGTTTTATTTGAAGAAAGTTAACTTATTTTTTTTTTAATTTTGATGTTTATTTGTTTATTTCGTTATACTCAAAAGATAATTAATAAAAAATTATGAAACTTTTAAACGAGAAGTTTTTTTATATTATTTTTAGTTATCGTTGTAAGTAGGTGTCAAAATATAAATGAAAACCCTGTACAGGGTGTACCAAATTCGATTCTCATCATTGGAATCTCGAAAACATAAGGAGATACGAGATCGTTTTATCGTCATCATCACTCAGCCTTGTCTCGTCCACTGCTGGACATAGGCCTCCCGCAATCCAATCCATCCTTGCCGGTCCTGTGCGGCATTTATCCAATTTATCCGAAATCTCCTGATGTCGTCGGACCATATCGTTGGTGGGCGTCCCCTACTGCGATGTGCGTCCTGGCGAGGCCTCCATTCCAAAAATTTTCCCCAGTGAAATGTCAGTTCTTTATTTCCTTTTTTTGTGTTCACTTATTTCCAAAATATACATTTTATGTGGGAAACTTCCTTTCCAGTTCTTGTAGCTTTTCTGGATTTGAAAGTGTTCGGGCATTCAAAGTAGCAATATTCAGTCGTATTTCGTGGTAGCCTGTGGTTCAACCCGGTGATTCTTCGCACCCTTTGCCGTCTGCTACCTTGGTTGGGGTTCATCAGACCGCCGGGGACTGAGGGCCGTCAGTTTCTAGTACCTCTCGTCATGCGGGGTAATTTAGCCAAAACGCCTACCACGCAGGCCAACGCGGCTTGGTAGGGAGTGATGTCTGCTGAAATTTGTCTGTAGGATATAGGATAAAATTTTCTCTACCTTCGATGTAGGGTTATACCGTCCATGTTCGGTTTGTCAGAGCCTCGTTAGCGAGAACAGGGTATACCAAGTCCTTTCTGGGCAGTGGGGGACCCCTTATGCCCCTTAAGATCGTTTAAATGGAGGAAAAGTTGCGCTATTTAACACTGCCTTGTAGAACAGAAAAAGTAGCAAAGAGAATGAAAATTTTAATTTACTTTATCTATTCAAATAAAGTCATAAAATAATAAAAATAAAATGGCAAATATTTGTTTTTTTTTTCAAAAGTCTTCGAAAGTATTCCACATTTTTAAACTTCAAAGGTAAAATTTTAATCAGCATAATCGCAATATATATATATATATAATATATTATATTAATATATATATAATTTATATATAATATAATATATAATATATATATATATATATATATATATATATATATATATATATTATATATATATACTATATATATATATACTATATGATATAATTATTATATATTATAAATAAAATTTTATAACTAAATAGCTTTTAACTTTAATTTAAGCTCTAAATAAAGCTATTATGGTTAATTTTGAGATTCAATTAACTTAATTTACATACCGTCAATAACATTTGTATAGTTAGGATGAAAGTTTTACTGAATAATCTAAATAGAAACTCCATATTTTGCTGGGTTTAATAAAATTTGAAAATGTTGCATGTCAAACTTTAAAACTAATTTACATTAATTTAACGTAAAACTTTAACTATATAGCACTAACTAAGCAAAGAATGAAGCTGTATGTACTCGTATATTACTTTTTTAAAATATAATTGTTTATCGTACTACAAATAAAGTATCTTTTTTGCATTTTGTACCGTCATGCACTACAGTACAGACCTCAAAATCATGCAGTTATAGACCATTTTACATCAAAGCAACTATTACAGCATAGCAACCGTTACTTAATAAAAACACAATTTAACAAAAAAGAAAAACGGTTATTTTAAACAGTGTGACTATAAATATTAAAAGGACAATTGTGTAAGTTAGAAAAGGTTATTAGTTTTGACCCCGCTGTATCAACCAATTGTTGCTAATTTTTTTTTATTTACCACAGTTCACACATAAACTTCTTGGGTTAGTACCAGTTGGACAATATTAAATATCCTTTTGGAATTTTTTATTTTATGACCAATGCTTTCTTTCACGCTAAGCTTGTGGAGCGCCATCCCCCATGCTGTTTAAAAACCTGAATATCAGCGCCACTATTCGCAAAAAAGTGGCAGAAGTTAGTAACTTTAACTGGGGAAAGTTATTTTTAAAAAATGTATATTATTACTCGAGAGATGTACAAGAACTGAAGCTTAAAAGTGAGAGAGAGGAGAATTTAAAGGTTATAAAGGGCGCATCAGTGACTAAGACTATTTAGCACCCTGCTTAAAAGTGATTTTACATATATTTATAATATTTGTTTTGCTGATACAGTTGGGAACATATTAGTCTAAAATCCAAGAAAAGCGTGTAATTAAGCAACGTAGCAAATCTCACGGAAATGTAACTCCTCCTCTCATAAGTTGAAAGCACATTCTAAAAGGGATGTGTTTTCAAAATTTTTAATTTTTTAGAAAATGCTGGTATTTTGGTCATTATTTGGGTTAATATCTAATTTTACCGGGATCGAAGCTTTCTTAGATCTTTTTACAATTTTAAAATATATAATGTTATAATAATATATAATAATATTGTCCAAAAACTTGTTCGATCGAAATAGATCACTGACGTCATTTTTTGGAGGTCTTCTTTGTGTTTTCTAAGGGTTGATTGGATGTCTTTGTTGGCTTCCAAATTCACGTAGTTGGGGTCCATGGCAGAAAGGCCCAAAATCTTCGGTTGGCGTTCGATCAGACTTAAATTTAATATAGGTATATTGACTTTGGAGACATCTAATCGACTTGGTTTATATGTTTCAAATAATATTGATTTTATTTAAACTTTGCAATTTATTGACGATTCTAACAGGTATGATCCAAACAGTGGAATGTTTTCTTTTTTTTTGCATTTTACAATACTTATTGAACGGCTTGGTATAGTTATAAGCCATTTCTTATTGGTTTTTTTTTGTTGATTGAATTTCGTGTAATTGCGTATTGAACAGGTGGCAAGCTGATACATTGGTATGGTGCTTGATGAGCTGTACTGCACAAGAAGGGCTATCTCCTATAGAGGCGGTCCTGGATTCTTTGCATAGATAGCTTTGTAGCTGGATTTCCAGACATTTTTAGTCCGTGTATGCGTATTTCTTGTTACCTAGTGCTAGGTAGGGCTTAAAGGGTATATTGACGAGGAACGATTGATTATTGCGAATCGGTAAATGAAATAAATTGAAATATTATAGTGGTGGTAAAAAAAAAGAAAGAAAAATCAAGTCATTTGTCTTTTTTGTTTTTTGCCTGTCCACCGTTTTTTTGTCTGCTTCTGTACAAATTCGTTACCCAAACGCGTTTTTTTTTCTTCTTTTCGTCTTTAAATTACAATAGCGTACTAGCAGAAATGCAAACGCGACCTCCATGTCTGACATTTTCGACTACAATGTGAAGGCGAATGGTAGATAAATCGTGAACCGAACATTCAAACGCGAATATTCGCTACGATGTGGTAAAGAACTGAACGGGTTGTTGTAATGTAATGCTCGTAGCAAGCATTACATTACAACGTTCGGTTACAAGTCAGTCGCTGCCTTAAGGACTAGAATTAACGCAACGCCAGTTTGTAGTCAGGGCATTTGGTATAGTAATCTTTTTGTTTTTTGCTTTGGAAAAACTTATACAAACTGCCAGATCTCAAAAATTAAAATCAGGAAATTGCTTAAGAATGTAACAAAAGTATTAAAAAATGTTGGTTTTTGTATTAATATAGGCAACATCGAATTAAATATAATCATTTATTGATGTGACAGTTCTAAGATCCGATTGCACTGGCAATATTGGGTGATTCGGGCAGTAAGTGTATTCGTTTGATAAAAAATTATTTTGAATCAGGTATTCTACTGCACTTTGAAAAATTTTGTCTATTTCCATAAGGTTGTATCATTCAATAAAACGTTTTATCAACTGACTCGATCAACAGCAATCGAATTGAGCATCTTAAGTGAATGGGTTGAATGACATATCTGTCTGTCACTTTAGATAATAAAAAAAAATAGTTTTTTGGCTTTAAAAATAATTTTTAACAATAAAAATTAATCGATTTATAAAAATGTAAGTTATGGTGCGATGCCATAAACATTGAAAAAGTTAATATTTCCGGAGAGATGGTAGTCAGTGTGTATAATCAATGTTGCCGGTGGAGTCTGTTTACAAGAACTCTCCTGTCTTTCTTTGTTATTACATTAATGCCAAACAAGGTTTGTTTATTTTAATTCTATCCAAGAATTCGTTGTTTTTAACTATAGTCTGAAGCGCGTAACAATTCCCCAAAGATAAAATTAAAAATATATGACAAATCTCGTAGTTAAAGGTGTTAAGGGTAGGCAACCAATAAACAAGAATTAAAACAGTTTTTTCCCTTTTTTGTTTGTTAATAAAATATTTTAAAAGTAAATTAATATTTTTGTTGTTTTCAGTCACAAAGCTTTTATTATATTACTCCTTCCCCAGTTAGACCAAATATAATAACAACTTTAAAACAGAAATAACGCATATTTTCAAAAACCTATATTTTTGTATAAAAATACCCTATTAAATAGGCTGTTCCTCATAATTCGAGTAACTTTGTGATAGCCGAAGTATAAAAGTTTTAGCTGTAATAACTTAAATTAGAAACTCCAGGTATTTTGCTTGGGCTTTGCGTAAATAAAATTGTGTAATAAATGTTGCAGTGTCAAAACTTTAAAACTAATTTTACATTAATTTAACTTTTGTTCGTGCTAAAACTGTCTGCATACTGAAAATATAGCACATACTTTAAAATAAGTGTAGGTATACAGCTTTTTAAAAATATGATCGTTTAGGTAAACAAGTATCTTTATGTACCATTTCTATGTAAACACTTGTTAATTATACAGTTTGGAAGTCGTGAAGTGGCATTTTATGTTCATACCCGTGATATAAAATAGGTTTTTTTTTACACTTTTTATGATGTCCAACAGCATGTTAGAAATAATTTTATTTACATTTACTTACACAAAATACATACAAAATTACTTTACCTAATTATTATTTTGAATTGTAATTATTTACATGTTTTAACGCAATTAGAGTGTTTTGATATAGTCGTCGGTCGTTAGAGGTTTTTTCTCTAACCGCCACCAAAGCTGATAAAATTTGGCATACTAGTAGATTTTGAGGCGAAGGTTAAAATTAACGAATCCTTGCTGAGAAGTGTCGGAAAGAGGGTGAAACTACCCCTGAACTTTTGAACTCATTTTTATTTACAAAGGGGTAGTTTTTTTTGCAAATAACACTGTCATTTAAAAGAACACAAAATTTTACGCTAGAAATAATTATTTACACATCTAAGATATTTTTATTTTAAATTTAAGAGATTTTTACCCCAAAGATTCGCGAAAGCCCGAGAAATTAATTATTCAAAAATTTTCCAAAAGTTTCCGTACTGAAATTGAGTTTTTGCCGTAAAGTAAAAGAATTCCGAGTAATATACTAAACAAAGAACAAGTTTAAACCTTCATTGCTTGCACAGTTATACTAGCAAATTCGTTCACATAATTATATAATGTTATTGCAACAATAAGACACGGTCAATTAACCTTCAATAACCTTTATTTCAATCTTCTATGCTTGTAGCTCCAAAAATTATAGCAACTTGAGGGCCAGATATATTTTTTAAGTCGAGTGTTTATTTTTTGTACCATTTCGCTAAAGAGGATTTACTTCTTTTTTGTGTTAGGAGCTTTGCAACTTGTGAACTTTTTTGACCGTCTCATCTTGTTAATTAACAAATCAGATTTCGATCATTGTACGCATTATAAGCAACATTTTAAGAGTATCATTTTAATGGGGAGGGTTAGATTTTTAAGAAAAATGTCTACATTCTTCAATATACTCAAGAAATTCAAATAATTCGAGGTAGAATAAGAATTTATAAGAAAACGTATCATCTCGAAAAATGACATCGGATATCGGCAGAAAGCCTCCCTTTATATTTTTCTGAAAGAACAAGGTCCCAGCCTCAAAATGCATGTACTTGAATTTCCCGTGGATGCTACTGGAACGGCTATTTAACTTAAAATATCGGGTAAATCTTAGGGAAAAATTTCATATTTCCTGTGGACGCAGTCGGCCATGTTAGATTTTGCGCAGAGCAGACAAAAAAACACGTCGTCTTTGCACAGGCGGCATGCTCGGTGTGTTTACAAGCTGATTTGCTCTTACGGTGTTAAATAATTTCTTGTGGAAGTGTTTATTTATATACCTGCCAATAGTGGACAGAAAAATAGAAGAAATAGGAATTAAATAGGAATAAAATTAATAATTATCAAATATGTTTATATAACTTTTAATATAGACAATGAATAAAGCTGTATTCTCTTTTAAAAATAAAAATTGTATCTATTATAGTTTTTAAGATATTAACACTTTTTTTATTTAAACCGTCAATATCTTAAAATGACGTTAATTATTTACAAGGCCTTTTATTTCGGTTTTTTTTATCTTTTTTGTCTACATGCATTAGTAATAATCAGAAAACCGAATATTCGGATTTTTTTAAGGTATACAACTATAAAAAAATATTTTATTCGTTTGTTTACCAATTTAATAAGTTATATAAAATTAATAATAAGAAATTCTTGCCATGAATAAATATGCTTAATAAATCTTGGTCCAATTAAAATTATTCATCCTACTTTTTTTACTAGTTCCCATATCTTTTCCCCCATTACCTGGTTTCATTTACATTTTTTCCACAGCTAGGTCTTTTGCAATTTATACTTTTCTTAAACTTATACTTCGATAATTAATTTTTAAACATATTTTAAGCCAGAATTATTATTAATTATTGGCTGTTAACTTTCTAGACCAAACAATCCCAAACATTTTGTTAAGCGACTGCAAAAACTCGTAGAGAATATACCCGCATTGTTCTTTATCCCATTTTTTGTTTACACATGTATAATTGTTTAATTGTTTAGTAAATTATGAATTCTCCATTACTACAAGCTGTGAGCCAGAAGATCGCAATTACAAGTTACGTTTTGCTTGTTGATATCGGACTAGCTTTGAGCCCTAAACGGACCACTTTGCAACATAAAATTGTTATTAACAATTGACCATTAACTTTGTAGGTCATATGAACATGAAAATTGAGATAAGCTATCAAAAAAAACTCAATGATTCATCATGCTGTTTCTTCTTTCGCGCTTGTAAAGTCCACGGCAGGACAAATTAGCTTATTTTCCCGTTATTTCTGATTTTAAAGAATATTACATATTTTTCAATGTTTAAGGGTGATTTTCACCCCCTTTCTGACATCCCTGAGAAAGGATTTTGGTGTATTTCCGGTTTCCGGGTACCAAATACTATATCTGTACCAAATTTCATTAACTTTGGGCTCGCTTAGAGGAGGGCTATTTTTACCTCTAACGACTGTAGTAATACGGGTATACCCTGATCTGATCTGAATGTTCAATAGGGTGGTAAATACCACTGCACCTAGACCTCACTAGGACCTTTGGTGCTTCCTCTTGTAGGCGGGATATTTACTGCGTTCAACCTATTGATTTAAAATAGTTGAGGTCTTTATGTGAAATTTTCGTAATTTCGGCCAATAGAGACCAATTTGTGCCCAGCATGGGGTTCCGTTCAAATGTTCCTTGTTCACAGCCTCTGCATGTGTCTGCGTCAATTAAACCCATTTTGAATAGTTAGAACGCCCGTTAATACTGGGAGGTTCATTCTGGACATCGTAAGGCATTTTTTCGGTATTTCCTTACCTGGATAGTCAGCAGTATTTTTGGAGGTCAGTTCGTAGTTTCATCCCACTTTTCTTTTTAAACAAACGATAGGAGTATTATTTTATGATGTCTGTTACCGCTGCTGTTGTCAATCCAATGGTGGGGGCAGGACCGACAAATTTCTGTACGAAGCCAACCCTGGCTAGCGAGTCAGCGGTAATATTACCTATGGATATGTCATGCCCCTTGATCCAGGTTAAGTTAACCACGTTATTTTAAAAGATATTATTTAAGTCATGATGACATTCCAGTACAAGTCCTGCAGTTATGCGTGGTCTCTTCAGGGCTAGTAGTGCTTGTGTACTGTCTGTATAAATACGGATAGTATTGTTGGTAGTGTTGGACTTTTAATTTAGTGAGCCGCTATGGTTATAGCCGTCAGTTCGGATTAAAGCACGCTGGGGTAAGCACCCATTGTTCATTCGATTTTTAGGTTTATAGTTGAAGAGTATATGTCACCGCCTGTGTCCCCCTTGGTTTTTGAGCCGTCAGTGTAAAGGTTCATGGTTCCTTAAGACTCGCTCTTTCTTGATATCGTTTCTTTTATGTTGATAGTGTAGGGTTTGTTGTGTGTATACCCACATCCGCGTTATATTTTTTCAGTACAGTATTATTGATGTCATTTAATACAAAGACACTGATGTACTAGGGTAGTCGCCCAAAATTGTGTCAGCAACAACAAATTTGGTCAGCTTACAATATTCAATATATCCTTCCACTACCATAGAGGCCCGCCATCCTCTGCGTCTTTTAATCGCTTCCATATTTGATTTCGTGTTATCCAGCACCGTAGATCATAAACGCCAGAAGCAATGTCCGGTATATAAAGATGGGTTTGCTTGACCTAAATGGTGTACAACAATAGCTGACACATTTTCAATTTTATGTATTTCCACGGGGTGCTTAGAATAATAAAAATCTATTATTTGACGTCACATATGGTCGCAATGTAATATATGTTTCGACTTTATCAAGAAAATTAACATTTTCAATATTTTTAGGAACTATCACGAAGTTTCTATTTTCTTATGTTTTCGTATCTTCAAGGTTGTTGTTGAAAAATTTATCGATTCCCGTCGTCTACCTTCCCTAAATTAAATTAATGGGTTTTAACAAATATTTTTCAAAAATTCTATTTTTGTAAAAATATTGAATAGATGTTCCTAATCATCTGCTTTTACTAAGAACTGGTCCAGGATTAAGAGCCCCTATGTCAAAAACTCCCTGACCTGACCCAAAAAGAACACATGGCCTAAATTACCTTTTTGATAGCAATAATGATTACCGATATACCTTATAAAAATATCGAAAATGGGACACCCTTTACTATTAGCTATCCAAGAAAACCTTAGTAGGCCTACCATGCCGGTAGCTACTGAACACAAAATTTGCCAATCTTTGATCGTAAGGATTCTGAAAGCGCACAATCGTTTTTTTTAAGCTGGGTATTTTCCAGAAATTACCTAAAGGTAATTCTGACAAAACACTTTAGCTTTGCGAGAAAATAATGACTGTACTAAACAAAAATAAACTAAAGACAAGGAATATTTTGTTATCTGATGAATCGACATTTAGTTTAAATGGTGAGGTAAACGGACAAAATTGACGGATAAGGAAAGGACACACTTAACGGCCTCAAAAAGTCAATGTTAGGGCAGGAATTGTTTGTGATCGAGTTATAGAACCAATCTTCTTAAAAAAATTGTAAATGAAGCGGGATATTTGAAATTTTTGGAAATTTGGCTGTTTTGTTCTCTAATGATAAAGCTGATGTCTCGAACAGAAACATCCTGTTTTAAGAAGATGGTGCGAGCCCCCATTTTGTAAGGTCTGTTGGTTTTCTGAACGCAGTATTTTCAGGCGGATGGATTGGGAGAAGGCACCCATAGAATGGCCACCTAGATATCCAGACTTGACTCCTATTGACTATATTTTATGGGGGTTCTTGAATAGCAAAGTAAAGAAGATATGGCCGGACAATGTTTAAAAGTAGAAAGTAAGGAATAGAGTTTCAGTACTGTTTAGAATATTTTTAATTAGTGCATGGACAACACATTAAGCATGTATTGAAGAAATATTAATAGTGTAAATGAAATATAGTTTATGTTTTAAGTAAAATTTAAGATTAAAAAGGTATGTATAGCTTGATACACGTTTAATTAATACTTTATAAAAGAGTAAATTTAACATGCCCTTTGCTTTATTTTGTCAAACAATTGTCTTATTCAATAAATACCATATATTTTTGCTTTTAAACAATAAAAAAAGTATTTTAAACTAACATAAAAAGCATTTCTATTAAATTCGAAATGAAAAAAATAAAAGTGTAGCATTTTGTTTTAGCTTTGTCAAAAATAATCTGTATAAAGAAATGTCGTTTTGGCAAAACTTTTAAACCAATTTAAAGTTAAATTACCTTTTTGTTTGTAAGTTCTTTTCGATTTAAAAGCAGATTTTAGATTTAAAACCTAATAACTCCAAATATACCGAGGTGTTTTAAAATCGTCGAGCAGCCGACAAAAAGGGTGCAGAATTTTAAATCTTTAATTTTTTTTAGGTTTTTTGGAATAAAGTATCGCCACATAATTAAAAAAAAAACAATACTAAAAGTAATGACACCCTAAAAAGTGACACCACAATGTTTCTAATATAAGTTGCAGTTTTATTATTATTTTTTAAATATTATAGTTTTACTAAAATTGGCAATATTGCCAAGTAACCACAGTTAACTTCTCTTTTAATGAGATTTATAGTATTTACTTAAATCATAAAAAGGTGTTTTTGTAAAGAAAGATCAAGCAAGTAACTTGTATTTTCTAAATAAATATTTGATTTAAGATGGCTGCAGATCTAATTTAAGTTCCACCATATTTGTAAAATTAAGTTTTGTTGCAATAGTGCTGCTCCCTGTATCTTAGTGGTTACCAAAGAAGCTTAAATTAATTCTGCCAGAATAATTAGTCTAGGAGCCCGGGCTATTTCGTGGCCGATCAAAGTCCGCCGAGTTATATCGTATATCTTTATGTATTTTGACCGGCTAAATTCGAATTTCGAACTTACTTATGCATCAGAAGTAACGAAAATATGTTATAAGCAACTAAATTGTTTAAAGCGTAATAGAAAACAATCTATATCGGGTATCAATGTTTATCAACTGTCAATCGATTGTCAAACTCATTAGGAATAATCTGGTTAAGGTTTATTTACAAAATAGTAATTTAAACCGGAGTTGTTGCAAATTTAGTGGAAATATATTGCAAACTTATGGTAATTCAGAGATTTTTTATTATTACTTGGCTTGGTAAAATAGTTTTAAAGTGTATAAAGAAAAAAATCGCCAGTTTTAAAACTAGAGCTTAACCGTAATCTAAATATGATTTATAACAAACTAAAAAAATAAAATTTAAAACTGATGTTTTTCATTACAAAAGTCATAATTTGTTTATAGGTTCTTTAAGCTACCAATTCTTTAAATTATAACGAAGCAAGTTACATATTTTATTTTACAATCCAAGACAAACAGTTTGGTGTATTATAAGTATATTAAAGTAAAGTAAGTAGACAGTAACAATTTTTATTTTATCGTATTTCATTTGTTATTATTTTGTAATACGAATGGGGTTCCATACAAACTTTCAACCCCTTACCTTATTATACCCATTTAAAGGGAAGTTTTCTAAAATCCTTTCTAAGCTGACGTTTTCTATTTTTCTGGGTAATCAGAAGCCTAATTATTAACTTCCATATTAACATCTACAAAAATAACGATTTTTTTTAAAAACTTTTATCCCCATTTTAACCCTTAAGGAAGATTATTTAAAACAATTTAAAACAGAATAGTTTTTATTGTTATCAATAGCTTACATACCAATTTTCAAACTTTTAAGACAGATCCATTCTACCCAATAAAGGGGGAGTTTATTTTTCTTTTTAATCAGAAGCCAAATTACCAACTTCCATATTTACAACTTTAAAAATGACATTTTTTTTATGCAAACTTTTATTACCATTTAAACTCCCCCTTTCCCCTCACCGACCTCTCCTAGGGATGTAATTCTAATAACACATAATTTTTAGTCGTAATCGATAGCCTACATACCAATTTATATACCTCCAGTCCAGAAATGACAAAGTTTGTTTTAAACTTTCACCCTTCATTCTACCCCTCTAGAAAGAAAGTTTTTTAAAATACTTTCTTAGCTGACGTCTCCTTTTTTTGGCGTAATCATAAACATAATTACCCACTGCCATATTTACTTACAACTTTAAAAATGACATTTTTTCGATATAAACTTTTACCCCCCAAGGGGTGTAAAAAATGTTAAAACAGATAATTTTAATTGAATTGAATAACCTACATAACTATTTTTATCCTTCTGAATCTAAAAGTGACGAAGTTCAACACAAATTTTTGTCCCTTCCTTCATTCTACCTTTTAGGGGGAGGGAAGTTTCCTAAAATTCTTTCTTAGCTTAAGTCTTCTATTTTTCTGGGTAATTAGAAGTTTAGTTACCAATTTTCATATTTCCAACTTCAAAAGTAACAATTTTTTTGGGCATATAAATTTCCTCCCCATTTTAACTCCCCAGCAGACGTTATCTAAAAAATATTAAAACAGAATATTTTTCTCATAATCCAAATCCCAAATACCAATTTTAATACTTCTAAGTCTAAAAATGACCAAGTTCAACACAAACATTCACCCCTCATTATCTCCCTTTAGAGGGTGAGTTTCCTAAAATTATTTTTTAGCCTATGTTCATCAGGAATAATGTAGGATTCTAATGGTAAAAGAATTTTTCAAATCGGTCCAGTAATTTCACACACTGTTTCACTCGTACATACAGAACAGAACCTTTAGGGTAAGAATAGAAAACTCCTATTTTCAACTGTATAAAACTCACGCAGGTGTACCTCAAGGAACAGTGTTATCACCCAAGCTCTATAACCTCTACACCGCAGATTTTCCTAAATTCCCAAACACAAAAATTGAATTATTTGCAGATGACGCTCTTTTGTATGCACACTCATTTGCAGCAAATGCCGCAAAACAACAACTCCTGACACACCTCCACTATCTCAGACCATGGTACCAGAAGTGGAAGATTAGCATGAATGAAGAAAAGAGTGAATGGATGATTATTACTAAAAATTTACAGATAATAAAATAAACATGCCGATTAAAATAAATAATACCTATATCCACCCGCAAAAAACCCTTAAATACCTTTCAACAACATATATACCACCTATTGCGTAGGTCTTATGCAGCAATGCATAATCTCTATGCAATGCTTGCCCCAAATTCCTGCCTGTCTCCTCGTAACAAACTGACAATCTACAAACAGATTATTAGACCGACTATAACATATGCAGCTCCGGTATGGTGCAGCATTTCGAACACGCAAATTTCCAAACTGCAGAGATACCAAAACAAAGTCTTGCGTTGTGTAACGTCATCGGGGCGTTATACAAGGATAAATGACCTCCACAACATGACTGACACGCCAAGGATAAATGAATACATTTATTCCCTAGCAGACAAATTCTACAAATCACAGCCGCCAAAATCTATCTTAACGCAAGACTTGACGCGGCTAAGACATCACCATGACATTACTCACAAACCATTATACTCAAGATTGCCATTCTTTTACGGGGATAACGAATAATTCTATCTTTTCCCAGTCAATAACCCAAAAACCCAATAAACATATCCACTATACCTTAAAAATCTTCAAAAACAAAAAAAAACCGCATAAAAACATTATAAGAAATAGGAAGAAAGGGGACGTGATCGGTCCAAAATAAATTTAAATATCATATGGCTATACCAATATACATATTTAGAGTAATTTAACAAATATTATGCAGATTTTTCAGCAACTATTAACTAATTAACCAAGAATGAATAAGAGTAAATGGTGAAGAGTGAATGAGAGAATAAATGGGACTAAAATACGAAGAAAAATGAGTAATTGAGAACGAATGTAAATGCCATACCGACGAACAGACTAAGCTTGGTTTATTATGCATACTATGTATGCTTGCTACGTTGTACCAGACTTAAAATAAGCTGGTTTCTAACTGCTTTTTCCAGCAATACATTTTAAAACACAGTTTCAAAAGAGCAACTCATCCTAATCAACTAAATTCAAAGTAAACCTAGTAAAAAGACTGGCCTCTAGCATTTCTAAGATCACTAATCGGCAAATGCTTCCATAGCCAATACATCCCCTCTACCTGGGGTTTCCAAAAGCCCCAACCTTTCCCGGTTGTTGTTTCCGCTTTCAAGGCCCGAAAAGGCAATCGAAGGCGCTCCTGTGTACATAAAATACTTTTATATGTTTATATTGTAAATATATATTAAGTGTGAAATGTAGATACGATGTATTGTAAATATTTTTTAAATTAATAAAGCGTTTTAAAAGGTAAAGGTAAGTAATTTCGGAGCCTATTCAATACAACAATTATCTTTTCTTGTAAACTTTATTTAAAATTTTATTTTTTTTTATATTAATGCTTCTATTGTCAATATAGCATCATTTATATTCTTCAATAATTGTTAAAAACACTCTTAACCATTAAAACCGAAGTTAATGTACCACCAACAGATTGATGTTCATTCTATTTTTTTGTTGACTCTCTTGTGAATAAGCAAACTCATCAGAAGTTGATAATTAATCACCGAGAAGATAATTTAGGGTTACAAACAAGGACAGGACAAGAGCGGACGATCAACAACTTGCCCAATAACCCTTGAAACCATTAATTCTCTTGACTTATTAGATGTAGTGTTTAGCTTGGTTGAAATAAAAAATTATTGAGGTTTATTTATTGTGTCAGGAAGTAATGAGGGATTAAAGCAAATAATTATAGTGTAAAAAATAAAAAAACACGTTTTTATAGCAAACTGAACTTAAAAGTAGAAACTAATTTTTAAGTATAAAGATTTTGTGTTACAGTGATAGTAAATCCAATAATTAATTATTACTTAATAATTTGGAATCAGATTAAAATAAAAATTAAATTATATAGTCCAAGAAACAAACCATTTTGCCAATTTTTTTAAAATGCATAGAAAGACTTGAAATTTTAACAGTATAGTCGAGGAAACGAAGCACAAAAATAGGCTTTTCGAGGGATTTTTTGTGCAGGAAGATGAATTTGAATGCGGTTTTTTGAATTAGATTCGTATGAACGTCTACAAACTTTGTAAATAAATTTAATTAATGGAAAATGAAAAACTGCATTTGTGCATTAAAAAAATGCATTTTAAAGTTTACAAGTATAAAAAATTTATAACTAGGTAAATAATGATGGAAATAAGCCCAAGTTTGTTTCTCGGAGGTTTTTGAGGTAGCTGGATACGAATATGACAATAACAAGGACCTGCAGAGTACCTGGTGCGCGCTAAGGATGATGTAAACGTCATCTTCTGAAGCTTTATTACAAATTCTCCTAATATCAGCCCACTTTTTTCACTCACGGGGGTTTATATGGTCGCTGAACACGAATATGACATTGACAAGAGCCTGCGAAGTACCTGGTGCGCGCTATGAATGATATAAACGTCGTCGTCGAAGTTTTATGACAATTTCTCCTAAAATCAGCCCAATTTTGTTACTTAGAGTGTTTTTGAAGTCTCCGAGCACGAATATAATATTGACAAGAGTCTGCGGATTATTTGGTGCACCTTATTTTATGTGAATGCAGAAAACATGGGTTAATCTATAATTTAGCTTGAAAAAATTGTGCTGGCGCAGACTGCACAAACATTAACTTTTATGGTAAAAAATAAATATTTTCCACTAAAATAGAAGTGCAGAATAAAGAAGTAGAAAAAAGCAGAGAAAATGATGAATAAATAATTCTTTATTAAGTATTAAACTCCTAAAAAAAAATTGTATTGATACTAACCTATCCGGAGACACCGGGTACATCGAAGATCATGATCTGGGATCGGGTACTAGAATACAATGTTTACACGATTCTTAGCGCGCACCTGGTATTCCACAGACCCTTGTCAATGTCATATTCATATTCAGCGACCACAAAAACCCTCCGAGTAACAAAATTGGGCTGATATTAGGTCGTAAAACTCCAGAAGACGACGTTTACATCATTCATAGCGCACACCGAGTACCTCTCAGGCCCTTGTTAATTTCATATTTGTGTTCATCAACTACAAAAATCCCTCGAGTAACAAAATTAGTCTGATATTAGGACGAACTGTCGTAAAAGTCCAGAAGACGACGTTTATAAAATCCATAGCACGCACCGGGTACTGCACAGGCCCTTGTCAATATCATATTCGCGTTTAGCGACCTTGAAAACTTCCTCAGTTACAAAACTGGGCCGATATTAGAAGGAATTGTCGTAAAATTCCAGAAGACTACATTTACACCATTCTTCGCGCGCTCCAAATATTTGTATCTAGTGACCATAAAAACCCCCCGAGTAAAGAAATTGGGCTGATATTAGGAGAATTTTTCGTAAAACTCCAGAAGACGACGCCATCCTTAGCGCGCACCAGGTACTCCACAGGCCCTTTTTAATGTTATATTCGTGTTCAGTGACCTCGCAAATCCCCGAGTAACAACTTCGGGATTATTTTCATTATCATTTACCTAGTTATAATTTTTTTATAATTTCATACTTTAAAATGCATTTCGAAAATGCATTTTTTTAATGCACAATTGCAGATTTTCATTTCCCAATAATTAAATTTTTTCACAAAGTTTGTAGACGTTCATAGGAATAAAATGCAAAAAACCGCATTTAAATCAATCTTACTGCACAAAAAATCCCTCGTGCATTACTTCGTTTCCTCCGTAATCCAAGGATCAAAATCATGGCAAAGGGCGCCTTTACCTTGGGGGTGGTTGCCAAACCATCTCAGGGTGGATTTTTTATATTTTGACCACAGAAATCGATAGAAAAATAATTTTTACGCAAAAAATGTTCTACGCATTTTTTTGTAGAATGCATACTTTTCGAGTTATTCGCGATCGGAAGTCGGACTTTTTCGTCGATAAAATTAACGTTTTTATTTGTTTTTTTGCAAATAACTCGATAAGTATGCAATTTATCAAAAATACAGTAAAAAACAAAATTGTAGCTTTAAAAAAAGCCAATAAAATGATTTTTTGTAATTACCGTGGGACCAATACAAATCAAGTTATGGTTTGTTAAAGGTTAGCTGTTATTTATCAAACACAAACTTTCAGAGTTTTAAAGGCAAATAATGCAAAATCTACGTATCCTTCGACGATAACTAATAATAACTTTTTTAAAGCATTTGTAAAGACATTATTTTTTTTAACGAGGTATATATCATAAAAGTTGAGCAGTAGTTCGCATACTGTCAACCAGGACGCAACTTTTGAAGATGCCAACCGCTAGTGTTGGCGAAACGTCAAGTCACCCAGATAATCGACGCCGGCCTAACAGCCCAAAAACCATTGAAACATTAATCAATGGCCGCGAAAGCCTTTCACAGTTTAAACAAAATACTATTTTTTCAACTTATTGGAGACAAATTTTACTTAACTTAGGCTTTAATGTATGAAAAATGGGAGGTTTTGCACTTTTTTCAGCTTCGTTCTCTGGACTAATAAACAAAATTATTTAATTATAGTAAAAAAGCACTGGGTAATTAATATTATTTGTTAAAATAATTTTATTGGTAGATATTTACAAAATTAGAGATAATATGCAAATATAGTTAATTGCACCCCACGCTGTTTAACATTAATACAATTATTTTGGTAATAACTTTATTTTTATTTAAATCTAATTTTAAATTAATTAGTCATAATTCATTATTGGACTTTCTATCACTGTAACACAAACGCTTTATACTTAAAAACTATTTTCTACTTTTTAATTTGTTTTGCTTTGAAAGCCTGTTTTTTTTTAGTTTTTTTAACTATAATTTATTTTTCTGTTTTTTCGGCTTAAAACAACATTAAAACTTATCTTAATCAATAGCCTTGGTTTTAAGTATATCTTGTATTTGTCAATAAATTTTAATCTTTATTCTTGTTTTTTTTTTTAATTTTGTTTTGATTTAAGGATACTCAATGTATTTTTTCACAATTTCTTTAATTTATTTTTAATCCAAAATTCGTTTAAAACGTATTTTTTTAAATATTTGTATTATTTCTTTTTCCAAAATCAAAAATTATTTCACATTAAACTTAAAAGTGGTCCATTGTAATACGTTTGACTTAATAACACAGGTCCACAAAAAAGGTGGTTTGTGGTAGATGTAGGACTAAGATTTTTGGCGTAATTTTTTCCGTTGAACACACATTCAAAGTCAAAATTGGGGGTCAAACAGCAAAAAAAAAAACAAAAATCCGACACTATACATTTACCGGCAGAAACCTGCTACCACGGAATGATTGGACTACGACTATATAAACTATAAGAGATACAAGAAATTTCATACAACAAAAAATGAAGCTTTCCAAATTTTCTATATAAAAAATTATAAAAACATTTTTGATGATAAGTGATAAAGGAGATATAACCGTAATTTTGACAAAAAACTTCAGTCCAAAATAGATTTTTTTAATAATAATGTGATTTTTGTTGTTTTTTTAATCCATTATATTATTAATTTAAATCCCAAATCACATAAAATTTGCAGAAAAAATCCAAAAATTAAAAAAAATCTATTTTTTTCCAGCCTTAAAAAAATCCTAAAAATTCGGTTTTTGTGATAATAACTCAAAAATATTGCATTTAAGTAAAAATGTTATGTCATTTAAATTGAAGGTTTTGTAAAAATACATAGTTTATGTTTTATAAAGTTTTGTGCATCTTTTATGGTTTTAAGGATATTGACGTTTTAAATAAAAAAAACGTAATATCTGAAATTAGGCCTTTTCGCAATTTTTTGCTGTTTAACCCCCAATTTTGACTCCAGATTCTAATGTTGTCTAATGCTAATTAATGTTTTAATTAAAGAGTGTAAAGCTGTTTGTCCTTTTAACATTCCTAATGTTTTAGCCCTAGAGAGCAGAAAGCTAAATAATGCATTGATTTTTTTTTGAACAAAATAAACTTAAAACTATAAATTACTTTTATGTAGAACTGATGCTTTTTGATAGTAGGCAGTAGGATAGTCTTACCCATTTTTTATCCTTAAGTTACTTCCTTTTTAAGTGGTCTTCTTTGTGTGTTTAAAATAAAAAGTTGCCCTGATTGACCCCAGTGGCGTTAAGTGTATGTCCCTGTCATTTATGTGATAGTTTTAGCTTGTATTCACCATCCATTATTAGTATGATAAATAATTAAAAAAATAAAATACAAAACTTCTTTTTTTTTAAGTAACACTTTGTTACTGGCTAAATGGCTGATAAGCCTGTTGCCATTAAATATAAAAAAAAATTAGAAAAATGTTGTGGCGACATCTATGGCACCATAATTGTATTTGCTTTACATATATTTTAGTGGTTAGAGTTTTTTATTAATTATATCGATAAGGAAGAATGACATTTACCGTCGTTCCGTGAATGATATACACTTACTTCTGTCTTATTCGTACTTTAAACTTCTCAACATTGTTCGGCTTCGTATCTCTTTAGGTACCCTCACAAAAAAGATGGCATAGCATAGGAGTAAGGCCTGGATATCTGGGTGGCTATTCAGACGTTACAAAATGGCTTAACCATTTTATAGGGTATGTTTGTATTTTTTTACCGATCTATCTCTCTTTTAAAACTGTGTCCAGAAAATTATGAATTGACTTTACAAAATAGGAAAGCGCACCATTTTGTTCAAACCAGATGTTTTTGTTCCTTATCAGGAAACAAAACAGACAAATTTGAAACTAGTTGGAATTTTAAATATCTTGCTCCTTTTAAATTTTATGTAAAGAAGGTTGTTCCTATATTTTAATTAAAACCAATTTATACCGAAATATTGACTTTTTGGGGCCATTGAGTTGACTGTTTTTCCCTTATTTGAAGCGAAGTTTCGTGTGCCAAATAACGACAATTCTAAGCGCACATTGTCAGTAAGTATATACTTTTCTTACATATTCGTTTTTCCGGAATTGCTGCTCTATCGTGCCTACAGTACCTTGAGATATGCGTGGTAAATCGGGATATTTTTTTGCGCCTTCGTCGTATCTGTGTATATAATAATTATTAATATTTCACTCATATGTTTTTTACTTAAATAGGGTATTGTGTTTTACAATTGTTTTAAAATGCTCACTAAAAAAACCTTTAAGACTACCCTCTTTGTTAAACGTTTTCGGTTTGAGGTAAACAAAAAGTGTGTGCTTCAGCCTAGTATTGTCATCCCAAATATTTTATTGCCGTGGTTAAGTCTTTAAAAATCGGTTACGCTTCAGTAAACAAAAAATGGTATACAAGACGTAGTTTTAAAAGTATTTATTTAATTATCACTTGAAAACGGTTGGAAATACATTATAAAGAGACGTTGTGTTCTATTTAAAAAATAAAAATAAGGCCAAGATTTTGATGTTATTTTAATCTCACCCAAAATACTCATATATGTAAAATAAGGGCCAAGTTTCTATTTTAAAATCTCGGCCTTTTAAAGTTCTGAGACCTAAAATAGAATAAGTCTACAATTTTGTTCCACTCATTTTTGACCTGGCTAGTTTTTTAACTAATCTGTCTGCTTTAATGATTAATCTCTTTTCATTAATGCAAACATTTTTTTAATAATGCAGCCAGGTTAGCAAAAAACTTGCTAAGTAAAAAAATTAAACAAAATTGTGGACAGAACTCGGTCCAATTTTAGATTTAATTACTTTAAGAGGCCGAAATTTCGAATAGGTTCCTATTTACATAAAGTGTTTTTAGTAAGATTTTTTCTCCTTTTTTTGTTTAATCAAAAACAAAAAAAAAGTGAAGGGATGCACTCAATGCCTGTTTTTTCAAAATACCTTGATCTGTAGGTAGAACTTTAACTTCAGACTAAATATGGAAAGTAAATGATCACCCAACTAACATTTTTTGTTTTATAATGGTAACGGTTACGTTTCGATTACCTACTTTATAAAACCCAAGAACCTATCAATGGTTCGCGAAAAGTTTTTGTTACTCTAATAAAACCCCTATAGCACTTAAATGGAGAATCTTATAAAGGTAACGGTGACTACAATACAATATAAAACCTTTACTCTCCATTTATTTGCAACTAAGAGGTTGTCGTTACCTTTATAAACCATAAATAAGTTTTATAGCGGCAAGGAATACATTTTTGTTGCCGCTATAAAACCTTAATATTCCTTATTAAAATCATTATAAACT
Source organism: Listronotus oregonensis (assembly GCA_019359885.1). Classification (NCBI taxonomy): domain Eukaryota; kingdom Metazoa; phylum Arthropoda; class Insecta; order Coleoptera; family Curculionidae; genus Listronotus; species Listronotus oregonensis. Next base: position 21,120 of record JAHBCN010003406.1, on the reverse strand, counting down.
TCCTGACCTACAGCGTTTATAAACACCAAATAAAAAAAGCCCTCTTTTAGCTTCATCTCCATCTACATTGTTTACAATATGTTCGATTTCATTGTCATTATTATTCTGCTTCTACTTTAAAGTTAACAGCAATGGATTTTTTCTTTGATGTTATCAAAATGGCGTATTAAATAATTATTATAACAACTTAAATACTCTAAGAATTTTCTATGAGGATTTAATTTTTCTTGGCATGAAATATTTATCAAGTAATTTTACATTTTACCCTTCCTAAAACTAAAGCGCCCCCTAAAGGGGTCTCCAAAAATTTATTTTTGTAAAAACCTCAAAATTAAAATTATGTTTAATGATTTCTTTTTTGCAAATAAACTGCCCAACATTTTTTAACCCCATGTTTTTGAAGAAATACGTCTTTTAGCTTCAGTATTATGGCTTAAAATGAAATATTTTTCTTTTTTGTGTGAATATTTATGTCAATTCAAACATAAAAATGGTCCGCCGTATAAAAGGACGCCATGTTTGCTATTTTGCTTTTTAAACATCTATAGTTTTATATGAGCCTTTAAGTAATAATAAACACCTTAAAAACTTTTATAAAAGTTGGGTGATTTATCACCTAATGGTGTGATTCGCAAAATATTCTCGCGGGTTTTAGCGCATTTTTTATAAAAGCTGCTACTATATTTAATTTTTTCAATTATTAAACATTAAGAAAACACAGGAAACAATTATTAAACATCTTAACCTAAAAAAATAGTGCCCCGCTGTGCCCCTTCTACAAGAAAACGTTGCTACTGGGCCTTTAAGTTTTATAAAATTCTTTAGGTTTTGTAGTAGCTGTAGAATATTTATTAGGTGCCTTAAGATTTATAAGGGTTTTACGAAGTTAGCTTTAAAACCCCAAGAGTAAAAGTTTTATAATAAGGTTTTTAAGAACGCTATAAAACCAACACCAATAGTTTTCTTATAAAACAATAAAAACTATTATAATAGTTAAGGTTCCTTATAAACCTCTTATAAATATCGGTTACGTTTTAATAAAACTTTAGGCTCCAAAAATTAGGGCCTAATAAGTATATATAGCCATTTTCTTTGTTTAGTGAATACAATTTCGCCTTAGTTTTAAATTCCAAGACAGTTATAACTTCAAAAATTTAGATTAAAACAGTATACAAAATTTTAAAATACGCCCTATATAATCGATATTATATGTGATTCAAAACCCACTTACATACCAAATTTCAAGTTTCTTCTTCCTCGGGTAGCGCTCCATAATTTTGATGAGTTAATGAGTGAGTAGTAAAATGCGCGATTTTTAAAATTAAATAGCTTAGAGATCACTCAACATAACTTTTACGTTTTTTTACAGGTATTAAAAATACTTATGTGAATTTACATACCAAATTTTATACCTTTATGTGGAATGAAACCGAAGTTGTGATGGGGGAAAATCGGCTAAAACATTTTGTGTATAATACACATATACCTACCGAAGGTCGGAACTTGGCACGGCGCACTACCGCGTGTCAAGATAACTGTTGTCAAAGTTTTAATAAAAATAAAAACATCTTTTTTTATACGTCTTTGCAGGAAATGGTTTTTAAACAAAGAACACAGGCTATATGCGCCATTAATTTAAAAAAGTTCGATCTTATATTTCTGACAAAAAAATCCCTTGACTCAAAACATCAAAGGAATAAATATATTTCGTCAAAGAAATAAATTAGATTCAATTTGAATTCGACATTTTAAAAGTCTGTTGGAACCCAATATTGCCGAAAAGAGTTTTATTTTATTTTATTCAAGCCTCATAGATCCGTCTAGATTTTGCATCTGACGGCTGCAAACGTTTTTATTTATTTATTATTATTTTATTCGTATGTATGTTTAGGGATGTGTTATCCTAATTTCATACATTTCCAGTCTCCCGAAGTAATCGATTTCGTATGCAGATTGCGAAAGCTGAGCGGAATAATATATTTGAGATTCGGTTACATATTTAAGAAAATTGAGTTTCCCAGAGGGGTTTTCGTTGCAGATAAAGCGTGCCGCGCTCATTTTTTTTGGATGTGGTAGAATATCTACAGCATACAGATTTAAAAAAAAAATGTGATAACTATATATACATGATATTATTTTATTAACAAAAAATGTCATTTAAAAAATCATATATTAATAATGAAAACATCATAAGGAAAAAGCAATAAAAAAACTTTTAAGGAAAATAGCATATTTAATTTATTATTGCATGATACGCCTTTCTTTATACGAGAGCACCCCACTTTGTTATTTTCATTTTAATATCACATAATCTTATATAAATTTTTTTCTTGGGGAAATTTTAAATAATAAACAAATATTTAATTTTTATTCTTATTTAGCCAAGTATGTGTGTTTTACTACTTTTTGGAAAATGGGACCCCTTTGGTCCAGGTCCCGGGGTTTACGAGCTGACCCTGTCCAGCTCTATTAACCCCTATGAAGTATGTGTGTGTTTATGTATATACCAAAAAAAATATTATTTCTATTACACTTGAATAGTGTTAAAATATTTATAACTAAAATATATTATTCAACAATTGCAGAAGTGAAGAGTGTCTTAAAACGCACGTCAAACAGGATCGGAAAATGACTAATTTCACATGATGTATCATAGTACTGTGTGAAATTTTTTCACATAGGTTGGGTCTGGTTTGGCCAAAATGATGGATAAACAGCACGAATATCACAAAAATTTTACTGTTTCTTGGACTTTAGTAGCTTAATATTATAACATAACAAGTAACACACCACATCCTTTTTGTCCAGAGTTTCGAGCTATTACTAAAGTCATAGGAAGTACTGAATTTTAAATAATATTTTGTGGTGTAATAGGGTCAACCTATATTCTTTTGTAATTTTTTATTTGTTAAAAGAATACATACTAAACCTATACGGACGGAGGCTACTACCCTTAAAATCCTTAACTTAAAACATGATTTTTTAAGTAAAAAGTAGTATTCTCTGTTACTACAACCATAAACAGTGAATTTTTTAAACATTTGTTTGTTTTACCAATAATAATAAAGGTAACTTATACCGTAAACTTTAGTAACATGATATTTACCGTAAGACATTACTTATATTACTAACTTATTTTTTTAAAAAGATTGTTCTACCAAAGTTACAGGAACAAACATATTATTTAAAATTATCTATTTTGTAATATATTATTGGATACACATATGCCTATGTCTTTTGTAGAGTTACCTTAAACTTTAGTAATATGGTTTGCTCAAAGTAGGGTTTTAACATTAATATGCTTTCTATTCAACCGCCACTAATCTTACTACAAATTAAGTAAATATATTTGTATTACATTTTATATTGTCATATGAAAAGATTATTAAATAATAAGATTATGAGTTTGAACCATAATTTTACTCACGAATTCTAAAAGGCTATGGCAGCAACTATTACTCGTAAGCAAACTGTCAAAACAATAATTTACTCAAAAGGTTGTCACAAATTTCTATATTTACAATGGACAATATTTACAAAAAGTATTGCTTGTGTAAATTTTACGAAAGTTTCGAAGAAATAGATAAACAACACAGTAACTTGCCGCTTTTAAAATATTTAGTAGAGAACGTTGGTATAGATCTATTGGAAAATAACCTGTTTAAAAAGATACAAGAAACTCTTATTTTTATGCAACCATTGTTAAACCACGTGAGGAATACAAAAAGAAATAAAATAGTATCCAAGTACTATTTGTACGTTCTTAAACATCGAAATTTTATCTTCAGTACTAGCGAAGTTCCGAATCCTACCTATTTGCTTATGAAGCGAGAAAATGTGTTTCAAGAATACCTAGAAATACTAAATGTTTTATTTAAAACACAATAAGAAATTTGTCTGTTGTTTTTTAATTATTTGTTGAATTTATTTAATAAATTCCTTATTTAGAAAACGATGCAATAATTGTGCTTTTTTTTAATAATTCATAAACAATTCGTTATTGTCAACCTCGTTAGTGTCAACCAGTCAAAAATATTTTATTTTTTGTCATTTACTTTTGACATAAGCGTGTAAAAACTTTTCACACGGCGTATGAAAAATTTTCATACAGTCCTGTCAAAAGTTAAAAGATTAAAAAAATAAAAATCGCATATTAATCCTTATTTTCTGCAGTCGTAGAAAGAGTATCGTGTGCAATACGTTTCAAACTGACTCTTTGCACACTCCTATGACTATGACTCGCCTACGGCTCGTGCACAAACCTCATACTCGTGTTTTATTCAAAACTTGTTGCACAATATACTATTAAAGACTGACTGCTAATGGTCCCTTCAAGTTAGAGGTAAAAAACACAAAAAATATACGAAACGAGGTCAAACGTCCAGAACGGGGGTTGCCGAACATGCATGGTCAAAAGAACACTGCAAACAATGGTCTGAAGAAAGAATAATTCACAAAGACAAAAAAAAAAAAAATTGGAGAAACTGCAATAATTCTAAACAACCACAATGTAGTTAGAAAACCTAGTGTTGACATCCCGGATATCTGGCTGCCGTTGTTGAAACGTGCAAAATCAGTTAAGTTTCGGTGAACAACGATTAGTATATAGACCATAGTTTCAAGAATAGTTTTTCAGTTATCACTTATACATCACCAATCAAAACGTTGTGTAACAATTAACAAATAAAGTCAATGAGCAGGTTATAATTATCAAAGTGCATTATTTTAAATGAAACTTTAGTTGTCGTGGTAATTTATTTACAGGGTGGCTCGTTTACTAAAGGCCCCAACCTTTTCTCTGAAACTATAAGTTATACGTCAAAAAGAGGTCTATAGAATTTGTTTGTTGTAGAAGAATCTTAAATTTTATAATGTTTTTAGGTTTGTTGCATTTTTATATACACGGTAACAAAACAACGTTAATATTTTTAAAATCAAGCTCTCTATATTTTATTACATTTTTGGATAGCCCTTTCAAAGTCAAATTCAACCATGTGTATGTCTATGGGTCTGTGATCCATCATTTAGAACTTACTAGAGATTATTGAAATATCAAAAACCCACCTTTTTTTTGAATAAAAACGTATGGCTTTCAAATTTTGGATAAATTTTTTAATCATGGGGTTTTGGGGATGGTAAATTTCCGGTTTAACCGAAACAACACAACTTTTTTTTTTTCAATGGAACACCCTGTATATTTTCAATTTATTTACGGATTTTTTTAAAAAATCTATATTTTTCCTACCCCTTTTTTTTTTTGAGGAAAGAGCGATTAAATGTCCAACAACCGCATTTTGGTTTTGGGGAAAACAAATAAATGTTAAAAAAATTTTTTTTTAATTTAATTTTCCTAAACCCCCTTATGTGGGTGTCATAATAAAACTACTTCCGGCTTTCCGGGGAAGTGCTGAAAAATTTTTTCTAATAATGTTACCTAAAAAATTTAAAAAAACACCCTGTATATTTTTTAAATTTTGGGGATTCTACCGCTTATTTAATATAAAATCTATATTATACCATATACCATTTTGTTAGTTTTTGAGAAAATTGTTTGCCCTTATAACTGCATAATATGCGGTCGTTTGAATATTTCAATCGCCCTTTTCTAAAAACTAACAAAGATAATATAATATAATAGAGATTTTATATCAAGAATGACTTGTAAAGCCAAATTTTAAAAAAAAATACGGGGGGTTCATTAACTTTTTTAAATAACATTAATAGAAAAAATTAATTTTTTCCCAAACTTCCGGTAAACCAAAAAATTTTTTTATAACCTCCACAGATAGAGTCCTCAGGGGAAAATTAAATTTAAAATAATAAATTTTTAAAAATCTATTTGTTTTCCCATAAAAGTGCATAATTTCGGGTTTGACAGCTTTAATCGCCATTTTCTCAAAAAAAGCAGGATAGGTATAGGATATAATATAGATTTTATCAGAAATGATCCGTTGAATCCAAATTTAAAAAAAAAACGGGTGTTCCATTAAAAAAAAATTAATTTTTTCCCGGGTTTAAAACCGGAATGATAGAAAATGTTATAATATCCAAAATCAGCATCTTTAATTTATATCACCAAAATTTAAAAATATGTTTTCATTCAAAAAAAAAGGGGGGGTTTTTTGTTGTATATATGTGCATGTGCATTCTTTTTTAGTTGATAGCGCTTTTGATCATTTATTGTTCTAATTTAAAATTCTTTAAAAACTACGCAATGTTATTTATTGCTTTTTTTCCAATAAGATACCCTGAATATAATTGTTTTCTGAAATAGCCACTTTAATTGTTATTTTAATGATATAAGAAATTATAGGTCCCTTACTTACCGTTTTAGCTTAATTTGCAGATTTAAAATTTTGGTATAAGGTTTTAATGATTAAGATATAAAATTGTGAATTAGCTATTTATTATCGGGTTTACAACTCATAATTTGCAAATTTGGGCAACAGTGTGGAAAGCTTGATATTCTGTTTTTCGTATGATTTCTTAACAATATTTCAAAACGGTTGTGACCACGTTGATAAGAAGCTTATTCACAATTTTATAATTACAGGGGAGTTCTCTGGTTTGGGTAGCCCTTTTATAGTCAAATTCAACGAATGTATGACTATGGGTCCGTAATGCACTGTTTCGAACTTATTAAAGATTATTTCATTATCAAAATATATGCACTACTGTAACAGCTATGACTACGATTTTAATTGCCTTTTAGAAAAAGTATTTGTATTTTTTTTTTTATTTGATAGTGCTTTTGATCATTTATTGTTCTAATTTAAAATTCTATTAAAAAACTACGCAGTGTTGCCAAGGTTCGCAAACTGTTATTTATTGCTTTTTTTAATAAGACACTCTGTATATTATTGTTTTCTTTAATAGATACTTTGATTTTACCTTCCATGATATAACAAATTATAGGTCCTTGACTTACCGTTTTAGCTTAATTGGCAGATTTAAAAATTTGCTATAAGGTTTAAATGATTAAAATATAAAACTGTGAATTAGCTATTTATCATCGGGATTACAACCTATAATTTGCAAATTTTGGCAACATTGTGGAAAGCTTGGCATTTTGTTTTTAATATGACATCTTAACAATGTTCTTAAACGGTTGTGACCACGTTGATAAGAAGTTTATTCACAATTTTATATCTTAAGGGCGGTTCTCTGGTTTTAAAGGGTCAAAGAACCGATTTTAATTTTTAAATTATTTTCTTAATATGTTTAGAATAGGGTGGTAAGACTTTTTAAAATACGAAGCGATTATAAAAATACAGCAGTTAGAAGAGGCAGGTGTTAGGAGCGCTGAGCTGAGTGCTGAGAGTTCTGTCACCTTAATACCTGAGATCATTCTAAACAAATGTATGCTTATACAAGTACAAACAAGTTTAAACAAGTTTGGGAAAAATTGGTGTTGTTATGATTTTTATAGTATATCTGTACTTAAAACTTCAAACACGTTTCTCTCAAAACTACGTTTTTTAAACTTTCCTCCATCATATCTCGAGAACAGCTTGACCGATTCATTTTAAATGTATAGGGTTGACTCAGCATATATAGACGCACGGAATAAACTTTTGTTACCCCCAAATTTAAAATACATATTTCTATTTTTTTTTACACAAAAGTTGACAAAAATACATGAAATTTGATTTTCAAATTTTACTTTTCCTCATGGCTCATTTCATGTATTTAAGCTTAAAGATTAAAACGCCGCCGATTTTTAATTTTTAGATAAGCCCATCAGCTGATTTCGTGGAAGGAGTAAGGGTCATTTTTCGAAGCAGAGCGCTAAAACTTTGGTTCTAATGAATATTTTTAGCCAAAAATTTATATGTATTCTCATGAAACACTTACGGCCGAGTGATGATCGCGTTGTTAAATTTATCAAAGGACTTAGCAATTGTTAAAAGTTAACAACGGTTTAGAATGTTTAACAAAACGTCATTGTCAGTGTTATTCAATGATTTTAGTAGGCAACCTGTCAAAATCTGACATTTTGACAGGTTGATCTGACAACATTCTAAACCATTTTTAACTTTTACCAATTGCTAAGTTAACAACGGTTTAGAATGTTTAACAAAATGTCAGATTTTTTACAGGTTACTAAAATCATTGAATAACACTGACAATGACGTTTTGTTAAACATTCTAAATCGTTGTTAACTTTTAACAATTGCTAAGTTCATTGCTAAATTTAACAACGCGATCATCACTCGGCCGTTATAAATAAATTATAAAAACTCCAAAAGCTCTGTCTCTTCGTTGCTTCTCACAAAAAATCCCAAAAAATGCATTAAAATTAGACTATCAAACCACAGAACCCCCTTAATTATTTGAATCTTACAGCCAATTTTTAAATCTGCCAATTAAGCCAAAATGGTAAGTCAGGAATCTATACTATGTTATATCATTGAAATAATAATTAAAGTGGCTTTACAAAATTACAATGTTATACAAGGTATCTAAATTTAAAAAATGAAAAAAGTTACAGTTTGCGAACCTTGGCAATACTACGTAGACTTTTACAGAGTTTTAAATAAGAATATTGAGCGATCAAAAGCAATATCGTTTAAAAAAAAATACACATAATTTTCTTAAAAGTCATTCTGGTGCATCACAGACCCATAAATACAGGGTGCCACAGATTCGAGTGCATGCATGGGGATCTCGGAAATCGTAAGAGATACGAAGTCGGTTAAATTATAAAAATTGGGCATTTACCTTAAAAAATGCCGATTAGAAAGTTGAAATTCCGAGTATTCCGAGATACCGAAAAAAACCGAAATTTGCTGATTTCGTTTTTTTTTTTTCTGACGTTATTTAAAGAGATTTGAAAAAACAAAAAGACACTTTCTCATGGCTACTTTTAGGGTCTACAAAACAAGGGGAGATTTCCGAAGACGTTTCGTTTTGGGACCATCATCAACTTTATTTTTTTTAAAAACGGCCCCCAGGTTTTTTATTTTATTTTTTTTGAACCCCTTATTATCCCAATTACAAAAATGTATAACACTTAATATTTATTAACAAATATGGAACGCCCCTATAAGAAGTTATGTGCGTTCCTTGTCTTCTCATTGTCTCTTATGGAAAATATGTTTATTTAACAGAAAAATATTAAGTGTTATACATCATTGTAATTGGGATTATAGTTGTTCAAAAAAATGCAATAAACAATTGAGTGCCGCATTTAAAAAAAAAAATTTTATGATGGTTTAAGGAAAACGAAAAAGTCGTACGGAAAATCTCCCCAACGCTGTTTTGTAGAGCTTAAGAAGTGGCCATGAGAAATGTCTTTTTTTTTTTCATATCTCTTTAAATAACGTTAAAAAAATAAAAACGAAATCAGCAAATTCGGTTTTTTCCGGATATCCCCGGAAGTACTTCCCCGAATTTTGAACCACAACTCTTCCAAAATCGGGCATGTTTGTTTAGGCAAGAAAACAAACTCTAAATGCAAAGCAAAACTTTGCCTATAATATTAACCGAATTTCTTTTCGTATCTCTGAGCGGTCCTTCCGAGATCCCCATGCATGCACTCGAATCTGTGGCACCCTGTATATACATCGTTAAATTTGTCTTTGAAAGGGTTATCTAAAGATGTAATCAACTATAGGGTGTTTGATTTAAAATAAAACTTTTTGTCTCTACCCTGTATATAAAAACGCCATAAACCTAAAAATATCCTAAAATTAAAGATACTTTTAGAAAAAACAAGTTTTATACAAAACTTTTTCTTATATAACTCATTCCCGAGAAAAGGTAAAGGTCCTTAATGAATGGGCCACCCCCTACATCGAGTGTTAATTAATACGTCTGTAAAGTTGTACTTGTTTTATATTTATTGATTATAAACCACTTTCAATTTAAAACTTTGGTAATTAATTATAAGATTTTATATTAATAGCAAACCCAAATTAAAAATAAATAAAACGCATCAAAGCAAAAGTTTGGAAAGTTTTACCATATAGCCATAGAGAGACCAAAAGTCATTAGGGAATTTAAAAAGTTTTTTTATTGCTTTGGCTAGACTAAAGCCGTTATTAGTCACTTTGTGAGCTGCTGTTTTGTAACGAGATAAAGTTTGCCGATTTTTTTAATGGATTACGAACGCTGGGTGTAGGCATGTCTAACCGAATTGAGGAAAAAATGGGATAAAGACTTAAAAATTTGTCCTTTACAATAGCTAATATTTAGGTTGGATACAAGCCTTTGTTTGCTGTTATAAAGATAAAAAAATATGAATTTAAATAAAAAAATCATATATATGGTTTATATTAGGGAATGTCAATTTGGGGAAAAATAACACCGGCACACAAAAAAAGTTGTTTGTACATTTGACCGGACCCACCTACGACAGGTATTTCGACCCGCTGAATCCGAATTTGAAGTCTGTTTCGGCCGGTCACCCTCCAGATTTGAGTAAATATTTTTTTATCGCTGTGACTGCAGTTTTTCGCAATTTTTTTTGGAATTTTGCATTTTACTTAAATCTGGAGGGTGACCGGCCAAACGAACTTAAAATTCGGATTCAGCGTGTCGAAATACATGTCCGTAGGTGGGTCCGGTCAAATGTACAAACGATTTTTTTGGGTGCCGGTGTTATTTGGCATTTTTCCAAAATAATAATAATTTACTATTATTTTTAAAAATTACACTTTTGTATACATTATGAAAAGCTAGTCTGCTCTTGTAATAATGGTCACACAAAACCTGAAATTAAATATATTAAAAAATTAATTCTATATAAAATTAAAATTATTTTTAAATTAAAATAGTTATTTTTAATGAATACAAAAATAGTGACTAAACTTATTTAAAAACACTGGCAACCCGTAATACACGTGTTTCACCTTTGTTGGGGATGGTCACACCGAAACCCATCCCCAATAAGGGTGAAACACGTGTAATCGGATTGGCTGGACCCGGGGTTATCCATTTACTTGGAGGCCTCGTAATTTTAAACCAACCAAGCTTAGTAGTCATACCTAACAAGACTTTTAATCTTTCTTTTCAGTTCATTAAGGAGCCTATATGCCCAAAGAAACTCTACCTATTTGTTATTATTTATAACAAGGCTCAAGAAGTTTAATTTTATTTATTATATTGCAGTTGGGTGAAAATACTGCATTTCCCCATTTTTTAATCTCGTTTTCAGTCGTGCTGCACTTCACCTTCTTGGAATTGGCAAAAGTGCTCATTCGAAATTCACATATCCGTGAACTAATGAGAAGCCATTTTTCATTAAGTGTGTTGTTGTAAGCAACTTCTGACTGTTTTTGCGTAATACACCTACATGGCGCACAATAACATCTTAACCTGTCGATACTAAAATTGGTTGGTTTAAAATTATTTGACGAGATGGCGCTGGTTGCTTCTTACGCTCAGTTGTATTGAACGACGATTGTTCATAAGCTGGCTGCTTTGCAGGTCAAGGTGTCCCGGCCTACATCGGTGTGACCATCCCCAACAAGGGTAAACACTTAATCGGATTGGCTGGACTCGGGGTATCCATTTACTTGAGCCTCGTAATTTTAACCAACAAGCTATAGTCATATCTAACAGGACTTTTAATCTTTTATTCATTAACCTATAAGAACTTCTTTTTTTTTTTTTTTATTTTTTTTTTTTTTTTTTTTTTTTTATAATGTGGACTAAATATCCCCTTGTTAATTTAGAGAGGTAATGGCAAATACAGACTCTATAGGTCAGTAAAAACCACTTATATAAAAGTCCCCAGAATATCTGAGTACGACTAATTCAGACATAATGCTACACAACCAATACAACCGGCCCTACAGTGAGTCTACCCACAAAGGGAGGACTGGAGTCGAAACGACCGACCTGCTCCGGGCTGACATCTGTTGGTACACCGATGGCTCCAAAATCAAGGACGGTGTTGGAGCTGGAATATATGGAGAGAGGCCGAGGGCAGAGTTTTCCTATAGCCTGGGTACTCTCGCAACCATATTTCAAGCGGAGGTGTTTGCTAGTGAGATGTGTGCTAGATCGCTGGTTGATCGGCACTGCACACGTAAGACAGTTAAAATATTCTCCGATAGTCAAGCAGCTCTTAAGGCTCTCGAATCCAGCCGGTGTAATTCGAAAACCGTCCGGAATTGCAAGGATGCGCTGACCAAACTGGGTCAAAACAATAAGGTTACACTACTGTGGATACCTGGACACACCGGCCTAGAGGGTAATGAATCCGCAGATCTCCGTACCAAAAGGGGGCGGAAACAAAATTCACAGGGCCGGAACCGGTCATCGGTATATCTTATGAAACGGCCAAGCAGTTCATATCAGCTTGGACACAAAGAGAAAATCTTCGGTACTGGCATGAACTTTCGGGTCTCAGACACTCGAAGGCTTTCATAAGCCCACCGAACCAACAATGTACTGTCAAACTACTGAAGCAATCAAGGGTACACCTTAAAACTCTAGCGGGACTGTACACGGGACACTGCAGATTAAAGATTAAAATACCACATGCACATGATCGGCCTAGCGGAAGACGCCGAGTGCCGCATGTGCATGGAGGGGGATGAATCGGCAGAACGCACACTGTGTTCGTACCCAGCAATGGCACAACTAAGATTCGCAATCCTCGGTTATGACACCTTGTTGCCGGGGAGGTGAAAGATCTCTCTCCCAACAGGATCATCAGATTTATTAGGAGTCTTGACCTGGTGGGAGAAATATAAAAGGGTGTGAGCCACAATAGACCGATCAGTCGCGGTGGATATACCCACTTACTTTAAACCTACCTACCTACCTACCTACCCCCCTTGTTAACTTTTGAATGGGACGAGATATCGCTGCCGGGTAAAAGCGAGGGAAAGAGGTATTTTACTATTTTTGGTATAATTTCATAGCTGGCGCTACGGGCACAATCTACTTTAAAAAATTAAAGGAAAAGGGGGGCATGTGATACCTCGTTTGAAAGGAATTTTAATTCTCCATTCAACAAACATTAGTTTTCTAAATTTTAGTTTTTGGTTGCTGACTTATTAACGATTAAAAATTGAACTAGGAACAAATTTGGCCACCTACAGTTTAGTCGGTTGATAGGTCGTAGTATGCCGAGAAAATGTAAAAATGTTATCTTTTGGTCTTGCATGTTTACCATAGTGACAGACATTTTTGGTATCAGATTGACAACTGTGGATTATTACTGAATTATTCAGAGCTAATTCTTAGTTTTATTTTGGTTTTATCTAAAAAATGGTGCGCGCCAGGTCATAAGAAGAAAAAACAGAAGCAATTCTTATTTACGCCGAGGCCGGCCGTAATTTACATGATGCTGAAAGGATTTTCAATAACAGATTTTCCGATAATCCCATCTGCCTGACTTATAGTTTTTTGCATTTTGCGATGTAACTTTTAAAGTTAAAGACATAGGGTATACGTCATGAAATATGTTTAGAATTTTAAGGAGAATGCAAATCTCAAATAAAAAAATAAAGGACTCATTTCAAATAATATAGTAGGACCACGTCCAAACTTTCTGAAACACCCTGTATAGGTAAAAGCAAGTTTTTTAATTTTTTTATTTTAAGCCACTAAATTTGTATATTAAACTTGTTTTCCCAGAAGTCAAATAAAAAAGTTAATGGGAGGTTACATTTATAACCGGACACCCTGTACTCAAACTTTAAACGCATTTTTCTCAAAATCATATTTTTCAAATTGGCGTACACGATAACTCAAAAAGTTATTAATTGATCTCTATAAAATTTTGCACACATCTTTTAATGATATTATTTTTTTATATGAATCTACAAATTTTTAAATATTAAAAAAAAAACAATTTAAACGAAGAAAAACAATAGAAAATTTCTAACCCAAATTAATTTTATTTCTTCGAAGTATTTTATACCGCGAATTTTATTTTTTTTTGAGTTTTTCTACATATAATGACATTAATAAACACACCGAATTTTGATTTTTGTTTTCAAATCACTAGATCCGATGCCACAATGCTCGCCGATTGACAAATCTTTCAGCGACCTTCCTGGAAGAATTTAGTGTACATCCGCCATTTTGAATAATTAAAAATAAAAATTATATTATTTTTAACGTTTAAATAAACGAGATGCCCATTTTCAAAAATATATATGACTATATCATTAAAAAAAAACATGAAAATCAGGCAAATATTATTAGTGATCTCCCCCCTTAGCTGGCCGTGCTATATTTTTTCGTCCAAATTTATCATAAAATTTTAAACACATATTACCAAACACCCTATATTACCCATAAATTCCTTTTTATATACACATCTTCCTGTCAAAAGAAGTTTTTTAAGGACCGTTATTTTTCAATATCCCTCAGAATATGTTTACCTATTTTATATTCAACCCTTATAGATTTACTGCTATTTTCCCGTCTGGCAGTCAAAATCATTTATATTTATTTATTTTTCATTCCGTTTTGACGTATGTTCGGGAATCTGATCCTAATTCTTGGAGTTTTAGAGTGTAGTCGATTTGGAATGCAGATTTATGAGGATAGATAGTATATATTGTTAAGAATTTCAATGAACATGTTGTATCTTGTAAATAGAATTTAGGCGTTAAACCTATTATAACCAAAGGAAAATTGTATTTACCTCTCTGGAAAAATAAATTTAAAAAATTTGGGTTATTAATAGTAAACTATAAAATAACGGACCACCGTCCAATTATACTTACATACGATGTCACAACAGAACAGAAAGAAACAAAAGTATACGTACCAAATCATATACAGATTATTAAAATTTAAGACTGGATTTTAAAATGAGACGTAAGCGTCATTTTTTTTCAGAAAATTTAAATCTTTTAATCGCGTAAAATAAAAAATTAAATTTGAACTTTGTTAAATGTCACGTGAATTAAAATATATGGCGTTACGGCCGTTTCGTAGTACAACTACATCTTCAAGACGCTTACAAAATTGAGATAAAACTAACTAAAATTAATAAATAAATACATTGATGGGAAAAAATTCCAGATGGTACGGGTAGGTTACGTTAGGTAGAATTTTACATTTTTATTAGCAGATACAACGGTATTGTTGTGTGAAAAAACCCTTTTTTTATAGTACTTTGAAAAGAGTGGAATTTCCTAGGTCTAATTGAGTATTAAGAAGATTTAAAAGTGTTTTTTTTTTTTATGTTTATAAATTTCAATTTTCTCTAAAAAATTTTTAATTTTTTGCCTTTTTTTTTCTGTATGTAACATTTCTAAATTTGTTATAGGGGGAAAAATGTATGGTTGGAATCTAGAAAATGATTGGCAAAATTTGAGGTTCTTTTTCCTGTCTAAAACAAGTTTATGTTCTTTATATCTAGTTTCGAAGTTGCGTCCCGTCTGCCCCACATAGCAGCCATTGCATTTTTTTAAAATTTTAAAAGTTATAATTTGATTTTTAAATATTTGTTTTGTTTATCTTTAACATTAAAAAAGGGGGTTTTTTTTGGATAGACGGTTAGATGATTTGTTATTGAGACACTTTCGGGGATAGAATATTCGATATTTTGTTAGAGATAGGACCTAGATATGTTAGAGAGTGGAACTTATTTTTTTTTTTTTTTTTTTATATTTGGATAAATTAGTTTATTGGCTATTGTTTTTTTTTTTTTGCTATAAGGCGGTCTATTTCAAAATTTTTGAAAAACCCCGTTAGTGCAATGGCTGCTATGTGGGGAAAGAGGGGGACGCAACTTCGAAACTAGATATAAAGAACATAAAGCTTGTTTTAGACTAAAAAAAAGAACCCCTTTTTTTGGGGCCAATCATTTTCTAGATTCCAACCATACATTTCCAGATATAACAAATTTAAAAAAAACCCATACAGAAAGAAAAGGCAAAAAATTAGATTTATTAGAGAAAATTGAAATTTATAAAAAAAAAAAGACAACACTGTAAATCTTCTTAATACTCAATTAGACCTAGGAAATTCCACTCTTTTCAAAGTACCAAAAAAAAAGGTTTATACACAAAACAATACCGTTGTATCTGCTAATAAAAATGTAAAATTTACCTAACGTAACCTACCCGTACCATCTGGAATTTTTACCCATCAATGTATTTATTTATTAATTTTAGTTAGTTTTATCTCAATCTTGTAAGCTTTTTGGGGAAGATGTAGTTTTTTTTTAAAAAAAACGGCCGTAACGCCATATATTTTAATACACGTGACATTTAACAAAGTTCAAGTTGTTTTATTTTACATAGTTAAAATGAAATGTCAAAAATAACGGACGAATCAATTAATTCTTTAAATCTTTTAGTTGTAAATTTTTTGAAGATTTTGCAACAAAAAATTTCTCAAAATACGTAAACAATAAAACAAACAAACACAAAAAATGCAGAAAATAAATGGATTACTAGGAGTTTATTAAATAAAATTAAAACAAAAATTTCATTTATAATTAAATCCTAAATTCCAAAAAGGTTAATTAAGAAGTCGATATAAAGCGAATAAAAATCAACTCTCAAAAACAATTGCAAAAATAAAAAAAATGCTTAAAACTTAATTTAAAAAAATAAAAGTACATCCCAAGCATAATGAAATTGTGTAAACAAAATATGTAACAAACTTTTACACATCCCAAAAATTTAAAAAAATAAACTTTCTAACTCGCAAATTGTCACAAATTACACAGAAATCGTAAATCATTTTAATAAGTATTCTTGCGAAATTGGGGAAAAATTGGCTAAAGATATATTACCTCCAAAAAATTATACAGAAAAATTCACCTGGTCTGATAAAAGTTTATATTTTTTGATAGAAACAACAGAGCCTGAGGTAAAAAAAAAAAAAGAAGAATTAAAGACAAATAAAGCACCTGGACAGCACAAAATACGCTACGAGACACTTAAAGAGATTGCGAACGAAATATCCCCTATTTTGACAAATTTAATTAACTTTAGTTTTCGTACCGGTGACTTTCCTGGTGCTTTAAAGTGGGTGTTAAACTGAAATCAGAAATTATAGACCAATATCTTTAATTTACAATATTTCAAAAAAAATTTTAAAAAAAATTAAACAAAGGGTTGTCTCGTTTTTAGAGAAACAAAAACCAATTTCTGCAAAACAATATGACTTTAGGACGGGAAGGTCCACCAACCATGCCATAATCAGTCTCACAAACGAAATCTATAACGCCTTGGATAAAAAAAAACCGTCATTATGCGTTTTTATTGATTTGACCAAAGCTTTTGATACGGTTTGCCATAAAAAGCTCATTCAAAAGCTTGAACATATTGGTGTCAGAGGCAGTGTACTTAATTTGTTTAAGAGTAACCGAAGTAAAAAAAAACAGTACGTACAAATAAATGATGTAAAGAGTGGCCTGAGAGCTGTCACCTGTGGTGACACATATCTTATTACTCGGTTTTTCTACCTGAAATATTATCTTTAACCAGAACAACTTAAAAATATATGCTTCGCATTGGTTCAATCACAATTTAGTTATGGCATTTCCGGTTGGGGCAGTGTAAGGGATTGTTATTTGAATAAACTAGAAGTAACACAAAAATGAATCCTTAAAATTATTTTTAACAGAAACCAGAAATATTCTAGTGATCAATTATTTTCTGAGGCGAAAGTATTTAATATCAGACAACTTTATTTTCTTAATATTTTGATGTTAGTGCATAAACAAAAAATAATACTACAAGGTGTTGCTCATGAAATAAGCACTGGGTATAAAAAAGATTGTATTGTGGTTCCAATTAACAGAACGGAAATTGAAAAAAAATCTAAAATTTTTTTTGGAAAAAATTTTTAATTTTTTTCCCAAAAAATTTTTTAAAAAAATTTATGTTTTCAAAATTTTTAAAAATGAACAAAAAAATGGCCTTAAAAGAATAGAAATAAAACACAATTTTTTTTTCAAAAAACCAAAATTTTTAAGATTGTTAATATAAAAGTAGATTATAATATTGTACTAAAATTATTGTAAAAAATTAGTTTGGGTTTTTTAATAAAATAAATTTTATCAAAATAGTGATTTTCCCCAAAAAAAAGTGACACCACCCGAACTTTAAAAAAAACAGTCCCTAAAATGTTATTTAATTTTTTATAAAAATTTTTTAAATTTTTTAAAAAAAAACAAAAAAAAATTTTATAAAAAATTTCCCCCTTTTATTAAAAAAAGTCCCTTTTTTTAAAAAACTTTTTTTGGCCAAACAAAATTCCAGAAAATTTTGTAGAAAAATTGGTGTGTGGTATAAAGGGCCACTTTTTAAAATCTCATTTGGCTGGGCTTGTTAAAACTAAAAAGACGTGCTTCTTTCTGTTTTTTTTTTTTTACGTAGGTGCTTCAGAGAATGTGTTATTGAACCATGAAAATTTTTTTTTTTTTTTTAATATCTCAGCCGCATTTATAGTTTTCAGCCGTTTTCATAGTTTTACTTGCCCCAAATTAAAGGTCTTCGAAGCGCGGATAAAGCACAATTTTTTTTCAAAAATTTTTGTCAGGAAATTTAATTTTTTTAGGCTTTGATATTTTTTAACAAAGCCTAATGACCCATGGTATAATAAAAAAATATATATGTGAGTGTCTTTAGTAGATCAAGCTTTTTTTTTTTTTTAATTTTTGAAAGGGTAATAGGGGTCAAAAAATTCAAAATATTATTTTTTTTGCTATTTTTTGACATTTTTTTAAGGAAAAAATATTTTAATATTATTTTTTTAAAGTTTTGACACATAGAAGTTTTAAATAAATTTGAGATCAAAAAGTAAAAAGGTAAAAAAAAAAAATTTAAAAAACATTTGAATACTACCAAAAAGTAGAGACAAGAGACACCACAATTTTCTTATGGAAAATGGGTCTCGGCCTTTTTTTTTTAAATATGCATAGTGATAGTTTTCAAGACTCTGATCAAAAGTCTTTTTGGTCACAAAACCCGAAAACTCCCCCCCCAAAAAACCCCCACAAAGGTTTTTGGGGGTTTTTTTTATATGGAAAATGGCCCTCAATTGTTTTTAAATTTGCATAGTGATAGTTCTCAACACGCTGATCAAAACTCTTCACAGGCACAAAACCCGAAAACCCCTCAAGCCCGAAACTAACCCTCGAAGGTCATTGGCGATAATTTGAACTGATAGTTTGGTCAAATGCTCTGCGGAATATTTTGAGAGTGTTGCCGTATTGTAGCCACTTAAATACACATAGGTACCGTATGGTAAGGATATTTCCATTTTTGGGATATAAATGAAATCATTTAAAAATATATGGCCAAAAAAACATAATTTATGAAAAGTTATCATATATTGTACAAAATGTAATATTTTAATTAAGTATAGATACCAAAAAAACCACAGTGGGGGGACAAACCAAATTTTTTTTTTTAAATAACTATCAAACAAAATTAAAAGTCATATTTTAAACATGATCCAATTTTTTTTTAATGCTGGGGTTTTTTTTAAAAAAATATGACTTCTCTTTTGGGTTTATCACTGGGGGAAAAATTTTTCATACCAGAATTAAATTGCTATTTCTTCCTGAGCTTAGCAAACCAAGCAGCATTTAACGCAGCAAACAGTTGTTCCCCGGCCCAAAAAATTTTTGGGGGTTTTCGCAAACCCTTTTTGTAGGGTATCTCATGCGTGCTTAATTTGGGGGTTTGGTTAAAAATTTCCCCGGGGGAAAAAGGTGATATGGTTGTCTTATGGTTGTCTTGTATAAATTGTGCAGCATGCCTAGCGTCACGAGTACGAGCGTTGAAAAAATATAAGGTTGGCCAAAAAACCCCCACGGGGTAGGGCAATGGGTTGAAAAAATATTTGAGAAAAAAATTTTTCAACCAAAACAAGATTGGTCGTTCCGCTGAGTCGTATTCCAGCCCCCAATATCACTGTGTCCCCTCTATAACTGTGGACTTCTTGCACATTTTTCAAAACTCTTTGTAGTCCAAGTTCTCTTCATATCCTCAATCTTCTTGAATCCGGATGCAACCCAAACCGAGATTCACCTGAAAAAAAGTGGGACCCGTTAAATATTAGTTCAATTCTCGTATTCTGTTGCCCAAGCTAATTGGACAGGGCGATTCCCTCTAGAAAGCGGCTAACATCTTAATGGTCGTCTATTACATAATCCACTTTATGCAATCTTTTCCGTACTGTACTATTATTATTATTTCTGGAACAGTTACTGTCAGATTTCTTCTAGCCATTTGCACAAAAAAGCTTGAGCAGGCCGAGTGCCCATGGACCAGGGGTTTAAAAACATCACCTGCTTCTTGAAAACTTGTCCATAATCTTAAAATTACGATCTGTGATGTGTGGAGAGTTTCAGCTACACGAGCTTGCCCAGTATGAGCTTTTAACGTTCCAATAGCTCGCAACATTTTATTCCGGTTAAGATGGCGTCTTTGCATGATAAACAAGTAACAGACGAAGTCTATACCCTACTTTGTATGACAATATACTGTCCAGTGTTTCTCTGAAGGTTTTAGACAATGTTTTAGGTCAATAAAAACTTCTCTTACACTTTCATTGTCTTTATTTCATTTTTTCACAACGTTTTGAACACTAAGTATCTCTGATCGAGTATTCACTTGAAAACAATCAGAGATACTTACTGTTCGAAACGTTGTGAAAAAATTAAATAAAGAAAATGAAAGTCCGGGTAGAAGTTTTATTTATACTTAAAAATATTTTCAAGTTTTTAAACTGATATATCTATTTACTTTGATTTAAAAACAAGTTTTTGCAAAAGTCTCTTTTTTGAAACGTTAAATAAAGTAGTCCGTTTCTTTTGCAAAAAAAAACAAAATGCATTTTTCTTATCATTATTCCAAACATATTTTACACTCATTAAAATAAATATCCCTAAACCATTGCGATGAGTGTAGATACAAGCAGCCCATGATTTTTTACTATAATTAAATTATTATATTATTATTACCCAATTTTTATTTCAACTCTGTTTCAAATTAATAAGTTATAATTAATTATTATATTTTCTATCACTGTAATACACACTCTTATAATTTAAAAATATGTTTTTATTTTTTAATTCGGTTTGCTATTAAAGCGTGTTTTTTAGTTTTTTGTAATCTATAATTTATTTAGTAATATTTCTTTTGCAGACGAGGCAACACTAATCGACTATTTATATTTATA
>JAHBCN010003405.1:0-75580 GCA_019359885.1 Listronotus oregonensis | reverse complement strand
AGAAAATTGTATTTTAATTATTTTCAAAGCAATAGAAATGTTAATATAGCTGCGCAAACGTATTTCGACAATTTTTCTGACAGGCAGCATCTTTAACTAACACACTTTCAAAAACTGGTTACAAATTTTTCTTAAATTAAGTTTTAAAAAAACCACGACCTAAAAAGTACTTAAAGAAAATCGACAACGAGATGCTGCAGTTAACCAACATTTTAAAGAAAATCCAACATCCTCAGCCAGGGATGTTGATAGAGAATTCCACATACCTAAGTCAACCATTTATAGGGTAGTTAGGACTATTTTAAAAAATATCGTTAATATGTTGAGAAATATGGACAATAATCTGAATTTTAAGTCGTTATTTTACATCTTCATTTAAGTAGGAATATTAGTTTAGCCACTTTTCATTGTTTTTGATTTCACTTGTTTCAATTAACTTGTTACGTGAAGTTTTGTTGTAACACGGTATTAACGTTATAGCTATGTTTGCGAAACCCATATCTGTAAAATATCTGTTCAGCTTATATATTTTGCCAATTACTAATATTTTATTGTTTACAAAAAAAAAATGACGTTCGCTGGAATCAAGGCCAACTGAGAAAATATTTGTTTTTTGAAATAAATGAGGTTATAAACTCTTAAATTATGACATGTTATACATTGTTGAAATCAGAATAAAAAGCACTATTTGGATGTGTAAAAATCCAATATGGCGTCCATATGAAAAAATAAAGTTGATGATGATTCTAAAAACCCGAAACGTAGAAAATAAAATTTGACTACTCGGTCATATTCTACAAAAAAAGTTGCTTTAAAGAAGTTTTTACAGATTTGAAAAATTTCCACTTATAAAAAAATATGGCCGATTTTCGAAAATGCATGTTTCAGGTTTTTTCAAAATTTCTCAAAAACCTGAATAGGTAAAACCACGTAGTAAACGGAATTAGCTTACTAACATAATTGTCCAAAACTTTCCCCATTTAACCGATTTTCTATCTATTATGGTTTCCAAGATCCCCATACAATCCCCACCAATTTGGGACACACTGTATATATATATATATATATATATATATATATATATATATATATATATATATATATATATATATATATATATATATATATATATATATATATATATATATATATATATATATATATATATATATAACCTTTATTTTACAATAACCGCTACAATAGTTTTTAAAACTTCTACTATATGAATAAATTCACGACAGACTTCACTTCTGTATGATATCCTTTTGGTGTCCAATCATCAGGCCTTTTGAAAGTAGTGAAATAACTTATAGTACATATATTCTTTTAACTTCTTTTAACTGTGGCGAAGCGGAGCATCATTCACCGTTAATTTCAGTTTGCAATAGACTGTGTAACATAGTGCAGAAATTTTTATTTCGTGGTTGATGCAAATTAGGCTATACATTTGATTCATATTGCATGGGCTTAATAAAATTTATGCTCTAGCTTGTATTTGCCGAAAGGGGACGTGATAGAATTATTAAAAAGGTCTCACAAACTGCATTTGATACTATTAATTTTACTGCAACAGAAAATTGGTACATCATGTTAAACAGCATATTGGTGATTCACTTCTGAAGTATATTTTGATGTGCTCTAGTCTAGAACAGATCCCCAATTTCAGAAGTGATTGTCTTTGGCTAATGCTACCAATTTCTTTTTTTTCTTGTTTTATTTTTTAACTAGCTGTATTCTTAAATAAATAGTAATAACCAAAAATCAATGTTTATTGCAAACATTAACACTTATTGAATTTAAATTAAATTAAGACAATAATTATGTAAATTTACATTCTAAGTCTCATATCTTTAGGTGGAACAATAATAAAGTTATTATAGAGAGGAAAACACGCAAACTTTTTGTGTGATATACTTACTCGTGCGTCTGACCGAAACTTCGCCTAGCGCACAACCGTGCGCCTAGATAAAGAGAATTCTTAAATAGGGCGATTCTTAGTTTTATACCTTTTATTCTTTTTTTTTTCCTGTAACTTTTTGTTTTACAATTTTGGATGTATAATTCCCTAGTCTAATTTTTACAAACCAATTAATTAATAAGCTTTTATTTACAACCATACATTTTATATTGACATTACTAACTCTAATAAAGTGTCAGATTACTTACGTCTACTTCCCTCACCCATTTCCTAACCTATTATCCTCACCCAATCCCCCTTACTTTCCCCAGTCGTGTTCTTCTCTCATTTTTCTTACTCATTCAATAAAGTAAACTATTTATGTAATACCTGTATTAAACAATTCTTATATAGAATCAACAAGACAATTAACAACAAAAATTAAACAATTTATCACATATTATTTGGCAAAATTAATGGTCCAATTTGAACTTATTATAGGCTTCAATTGAAAAATTTAAGAGGCTGCTCTTAGAATTTGCAGTTTCACTGCTAGAGAATCTTATTTCTTGTCCACTATCAGGTCCCGTTTTGTTAACAAAAGGTAGAAAGCTGGAATTACTGCCGGAAAACGATGCCAAGTTATTGAAGATATCATATTTTCAGTTTTAGTTTGGTTAGCTAAAGATGCATCCACATAACTTTCAGCAACTGTACTGGATCACCATCGCCCTAAGGGCTCCAGCTGTAAAATTATGCTCCATTATTAACCAACAACGTAGCTGCCGTTCTTCTAGAAGCATGACCTGTGTACGTTTTCGCCTCAGAAAGTTTTAAAAAGCAAGCACTTTTATAAGAAAATTTAGACATAGGATTGTATCCAAAAGTTTGATTTTGAGCTTTTCCCGATTGATATTGAACAAAAAATCTCTCATTTTGAATATTTTTCGTAGCTGCATAAATTCTTTAATAAAATTTATTTTATAAGTTTTTATATTCGGAATATTATTGAATTTTTTTTTCTAAAATATCAATGTGCGTAATTTTTATTTTTAACAAATCTTTGGTGCGTCAGGCTCCAGATAAATCTATTATAAACGCAACCTAAAATACACACAACATCAAAAGTCTTGGACCCCACTGGTATTCTGTAATTTATATCCGTTTTAAATAAAATAGTAAATTTTTTTAAATTATGTTTATTTGTGAAGTTATTTTTTCCAATAACAATATTGTTAAAAAATTTAAACAATTATTTAAACAACATAAGAAATAAATATTGCATTTCTTAAGTAAATTCATTACAAAAAAAATTGACAAAACATTTTTTTGTCCAAGATGAACATCAATTAATAGTTAGTATGACCTTCTCTGTTTCTCAGTAGCATATTGGCACGAGTATGCATTGAAACAATCAAGCGGTTGATCGTTTCTTGAGGAATATTGTTCCATTCCTCTTCTGCCGCTGCAACTAACTCTTCCGCATTTTGGGGTGAGTTAATGCGGTTGAGAACCGCTCTAGAGACAAAATCCCACATGTTTTCAATCGCATTCATATCCGGCGAGTTAGCTGGCCAGTCTAGTCGGCTGATATGTCCTTGTTCAAGTGCCTCATAAACCGTTCTTGCGCGATGTGGCCGGGCGTTGTCGTCCATGAAGATGAAATTCTCGCCCAAAATGTTGCGTAATGGATAAATAATGGGCCTGATGATACTTTCAATATAAACTCGACTTGTCATATTCTGAGGTATAGCAATTAATGGCGTTCGGCGATTGAACATGATTCCTCCCCAACACACTACTGTCCCTCCTTCATAGGGAGCAAACTTCCGAGGAAAATTTAGTCTCCCATGATGACCTGGCTCTCGCCAGACTCTTGGCCTGTTGTCATCACTCTGCAGTCCAATTCTGGTTTCATTTGTAAACAAGACCCATCGCCACTGCCGCAAAAGCCATTCCCTACGTTCTCGCGCCTAATGTAAGCGGGCAGCTCGGTGTCGTGGAAGTAGTGTAGATACCCTTAAAGGCCTTCTTGCACGAAGATTTGCCAGATGCAGTCTTCTTCTAACTGTAGAGGACGATATAATACGGCGAAACGTACCTTGAAAGTGAGCTCTAAGGGCTGGAACTGAAGCAGTTCGATGTCTACGGGCATATTGAACTCAAATATCGATCCTCCTGTTCATGTATTATTCGAGGTCGACCACTACGTACCAAATTCTTGGTACCTTTGAACTATTCGCACAATTGACGATCTTGGAATGTTTAACATCCTGTGTATATGATGATTGGAATGTCCAGCATCATGCAGAGCAACAATTCTTGCCCTATCCAAACCAGTAATTTTACGTCCTGGCATTATTTTGAAAGAAAATTATGAAATTTACTTTGCTAAATATTCAATAAAACTGACCAATATGTTTTAAAAATTAATAAAAAATCCAAAATATTTTATCTGTCAAAATTTTTGACTTTGTTTATTTACTCAAATACCTCATCTTTTTTGCCTAGCAACAAAAACGCAATAAACATACAGCAAATAGATTATATACGGGGGCTCCAAGACTTTTAATGTTGTGTGTAATAATAAAACATAATTTAAAAAAAAAATTAAAAAAAGTCTTACCTAACAGGAAGAAATTCTTGGAGTGCTTTGGTTAGAAATTCCTCTCTATTTTATTTGATTAAAATTGCAGATTTCTTTGGCATTTTTATTTTAAAATTGCAAGGAGCTTGTTATGTTGTGATATATCAATCCTTTTTCTTAAATCTAGCATGGCCCGTATCATACTGTAGATAGCCAAGAGAGTAGAAGTCTTGCTATCAAGACAAACTCTGACGAAATATTCTTAGTATTTTTTTAAGCACCAGTTTACGTATACCTTAAATGTTTTTCATACCGCCTCCTATTTTTCTCAGGAATTAAACTTGCTTTTGCTTTTTCTGCGGCTTTTTGAGTTGTGGGGAGGTACTATTGTTAAAATAATCTTTATTATCTCTATCCGACAACATTTCAGCTTTTTTCTTAACACAAATTTACAAGACCGAACGAGAAATTTAAAATTGTTTGAACGTATTCGTCATTGCTATGGCACTATTACCAATACAGGATGTCCCAAATTCGAGCCTCATTGTTGGGATCTCGAAAACCTGCAGAGATTCGAGGTCGGTTAAATGAAGGCAAAGTTGCGCAATTTAATGCTGACTAAAATACCACCTTAGAAGTTTAAAAATAATGTCGAATACTTCTGAAGACTTTTGGAACAAATTCGCGATTTCATTTTTATTTTTTATGGCTCTATTTGAATAGATATAACAAAATAAATTTCTACTTTTTTATTCTATAAGATAGTGTTACTAAATTTACACACCGACGTTCGGTCTTTGAGCTGCCATCATCAACTTTGTTTTTTTAAATACGTTCTGGATTTTTTATTTTGGATTTTAAAATGTTTTACCAAGAATTATAATGTTATCTAGGTATTCTAAACATGTTTTAGAAGTTAGTCCTCGTTATGTCAACTCCATCAAACTTTTAAAAGTAGCAGGAGCATTGCATAGTTCCGGTCAAGAAAGCAGATTTTTCCTTATCATCCGGATCAAATTCTACGTGCCAATAGCCATTTTCTAGGTCCAAAGTCGAAAGCCATGTTGACCTTGTTAGCGTATCTAGGGATTGTCAATTCTTGGTAGGGGAAAACCGTCTTTCGTGACGTCAAATCATGTGTTAGAGAGAGAGTTGATGATGGCAACTCAATGACGAAACGTCGGTGTGTAAATCTAATAACACTGTCATGTAGAAAAGAAAAAGTAGCAATGAGCAATGAGCAACTTATTTTGTTATATCTATTTTAATAGAGTATTGCGCAACTTTGCCTCTATTTAACTGATCTCAAATCTCTTCAAGTTTCCGAGATACCAACGATGAATCTAGAATTTGGGACACCCTGTGCATGTTTGTATGCGCAACCAACACATTTTTGAATAGTGTCAAAACAATTTATGACATATTTTGGCGTTTTTACTTCATTTGAAAAAATAAAATATCTAATTTTACAATAACGTTAGACGCTTCGCGTTTCGGTTAACTAACTAATCTCTAAACAGTAATGAAACACTTCCCTCATCGGTATTATATGTCGCACTCACATGGCGTAATTGTCCAGATTTGAACCAGATAGTGTAAAAATATTTTATTTTACATTGAATATTTTGTCCAGTTCATGAATGGATATACCATTTTTCCACTTGGGAAACGAGACGGTATTACAGCCTGGACACAATAATCACCAGTTCCTGACTATATTTGGCATTTATCTATTTACTGATAATACAATGCAATAACCCAACATTTTGGTTAGTTGCTGTTAGTTTTTCCGTTAATGTTGATTAAGAAGCTATACCAACGATGAATCTAGAATTTGGGACACCCTATGCATGTTTGTATGCGCAACATTTCTGAATAGTATCAAAACAATTTTAGACATATTTTGGCGTTTCTACTTCATTTAAAAAAATAAAATATCTAAATTTCAATAACGTTAGACGCTTCGCGTTTCGTTCCCTCATCGATTATGTATATGTCGCACTCACATGGCGTAATTGTCCTTTTCATGAACTGAATGTCCAGTTCCTGAAGTGGAACCAGATAGTGTAAAAATATTTTATTTTACAATTTGGACAATATTTTTGTCCAGTTCATGAATGGATATACCATTTTTCCACTTGGTGAAACGAGACGGTATTACAGCGTCTGGACACAAAAATCATCCAGTTCCTGTACTGTATATTTGGCATTTATCTATTTACTGTAATACAATGCAATAACCCAACATTTTGGTTAGTTGTGGTTAGTTTTTCCGTGTAATGTTGATTAAGAAGCGTATAAAAATTATCTTTGATATTAAACATTTTTGCTTAAGTAGTTTAATACAATGTTCATGCCATTCAAAATACCGACGACTAATTGTTTCACTAAGTGGACAAATGCCAAATATACAGTACAGGAACTGGATGATTTTTGTGTCCAGATGGTGTAATAAAGTCTCGCTTCTCTAAGTGGAAAAATTACATATTCATTTCATAAACTGGACATAAAAAGTGTCCAGATAAAAAGTAAAATAAAATATTATTACACTATCTGGTTTCACTTCACGAACTGGAGATCCAGTTCACGAAATGGACAACTACGCCAAGTGGGTGCGACATATATACTATTATTATGCGCGTTACTTGTCACATATTTTCAAAGTTTTTTAATAGTTATTTTCCTAATAAGTGCGCAAAGTGATACTTTTCCGCACGCCAAAGCAGTTACACGAACGACGCGAAGCGGAGTTCGGATAAGCTTTAAGTGCGGAAAAGTCACTTTGCGCAAGTATTAGGAACAATATTTTTTCTACTTGCGAATACTTTTTCTACGAGCGTTTTATTAAAGAATATGATTATTAGAAATATACGAATATTTCACTAAAAATTAAAAATCCAAAGTAAATAATTAAATTTTTATTTTAACTGATTATACAAAAAAAAACTATTATTAATTATTATTAACAATATTAATGTTAAAAGTAATGATTTCTTAGGAACGTCGATGATGGTTCGCTGCTCGATGTTAAGACGAAATCTTGTGTTTTAGCTGAATGAACAGCGTCTGTGAAACAGGACATTTCATCTGGCTTCTTGAGAGTTTTTGGCTTGTTGCAGTTTAATTTTTTTTTTACTTAAATGCTTTTTGTAGCCTGTTGATTCTTCAATGTATCTCTCGGCTACCGTTGTCGATTTCCAACCGCCTAACCGCTTTATATCTATAAGTTCTTTTCGGAATTTGCAAGTAACGTTGCAGAAGATCGCCGGAAGCTGTGGCCGGTATATAGCTCTGGATTCGGCAACTTTAAAAATGCTGTTATCTTAGAAGGCATCTTTATAAATGTATTGCCCCCAACGCATTGTTGTGTGTAAACCCCCCTTTTGAAATATACGAAAAACCGTTGATGTGTTGTGGGTGGCCGTAATGCTGTATACTTCCGATATAAGAACAAATACTTTCCGTCGTTGATCTCTTCAGACAGGACGAAAGTACGTGAGGTATAGTTTTTTGCGTCTGGAATCTTCACAACAATTAGGTTGCCTTTGTCCTCGATGTCGGATGTTTTCATTTTTGCGAGATCTTCTCGTCTGCAGGCGCCAACAAGTCCGAAAATGGTCGTAATTTTTATCAAAAGATATATTTCATCAGGTGCTTCATTAATAAATAAAGATATTTCTTTTTTTGAAAAAATCCTTAACTTTTTTGGCCGAAAGCATACATTTTGTTTCTTAATAAATGCTGCTAACTTATAAAACTTACGATACCTACATTTTTCTTGGTCTTTAAAACATTTTTCAGCATGGAGTATTTCGACCTTAAAGTATTTGGACTAAATTCCTTGCTTAATTTGAGAAAATAGGCTAAAAGTACCTCCTCTTTCAAAGTTCTAACCCTTTTCTTCACACCATGTTTCAAATGAATTATACTGATTCTCGTACTTTTCTTTTGATTGTGCCGGCAGGAGCTCTAAGTTGGCCAAACTTGCGGCTTTTAAAACATCGTCTGGCAATTCTTCCTCCATTCTTAGAAACTTATTTTAAACTTTTTACCAAATTTTCTAATGCTTCCGTGACTTTAGAAAATGTTTGTACTTGGTTGCTGCAGCAACAAGAAAAATTCTTTGATTTTTTATTGTTTAGCATAGTGTCTATGAAATACATGGTGCATGGAAAAATATTAAAATGGTAATAAAGAAAATTGATATGGGATATTTACTAAGCGCCAAATGTATTTAAAATTCAATAAATCACATTAAAAGAATATGTAGAACCCTTTTTTTTATATTATATTATCCAGAAGTTATTAATACATTAAAAAATCGACCATAAATACGGCAAATATGCACAACGAAAATGCGTGCGCAAAGAGTTTCCGTGCGCAAAGTTAAACTTTGCGCACTCATTTGCGTTCGCAAAGTAGGTACTTTGCGCACGCAAGTAGAAAAAATAATTTATTACTTTTTTAGAATAATAAAATAAAGCGTTATATTTGTGAATAATATTTCCAGTTTTATTTTTTTATTATTATTATTTTAGAGGCAAACGAGTTTTAAAAACTTTATACAGGACAATGGCTTTAGGAGACAAATTTAAAATTCAATCAATACAATTTAAATGTGCATAATATTTTCATAAAAATTTAAATCGCAACAAAAGTTTAAATTTTTAAAAAGCTCTTAAATAAAACATTCATTTAAATTTTAATGCAGATGGCTAAAAAACTTGTTTTAAAAGTATATTAGTCCAATTTACGAGCGTTTGGGGAAAACAACATTTACTAAATTAGAGTCATACAAAGGCCGACAATGGCAGCCATTCAGTCTAGTCATGTTTTCGTTTGTTTTTGCCTAAAGCATTATTTAAATTATATGAATTTCAGGAGTGCATATGAAGTCAACGCTCTGTCAGTGTTTATTTATTTAAAAAAGTTTTTTCGAAAACCAAAACTAACTATGGGTGTATTTACATAAAGGCTGAGTAGGCTGAAGCCTAAGGCGGCAAATATTATGGGCGGAAAATTTACGATTAATTAAAAAAATATAATCGTAAATTTAAATGATATAATTAATGATTTCGCAGAAAACAGGTTTAAAAAAAATGTAAGTATAGGGTTTTGCCTATAATTAAATAATACATAGTTAAAAAAACTTATTTGTTTTACCATTTCAATTTATATTTTATTTTTATATTATAAAATTGGTTTGTTTTGAAAAATTTTTATTAATTTTTTTTCAATTTTACTTTTGTTAAATTTGTTTATTAAATTTTTATAAGAATTACTAGCAAAGTTTACATTCTTTTAATGCTAAATTGTTCGTTCTGATATCCAAAAACTATTGACATATTAGGGCGACAACCCTAAAACTAACCAACGACTTCGAATATAGACATAGTGTTTTATTCATAAGTCATTCTATTCAAACACCGATACTAGTAAGTGCAACTATTACTATATTATAAAAGACCAGTAACTGAAGATCTGAAAGTACCCAAAGCTGTTAATAAATCTGTACAATTTTCATTTGTGGCGTAATTCTTAGGTCTTCGCGAATGCTTTCGAGCGAAAATCACGATTCCGACGTGGGAACCCGCTGAAAATGGCTCCCTAAAGTCCCAAAAATGAGTTTCCCGCAAATATCTGCCAAAATATGAAAATAAGAGAATTTTTGTTAAAATAAAAAATGAAGATTACCTCGAAATCTATAAAAATGGACCTAACTATTTTTTCGCAACACCCATATTTTTCGCAAAAACGGCCGTCGAAGAATTCATGACATTCCACACTGGATAGATGTAGGCTAGTAGGCTAAAAAATGCAGATGGGCAAAACAATTTTTTATCTAAATGCAAGAAAGATGGTAAAGGAAATTTTCTGGGATCACTTAACACTTGCTAAGGTCTCATTATAAAAAATAAATGTTAATAACAAACCATTTTTTTTAAATATCAATAAATTAATGAGATACTCCCAAAATATTGTGAAAAAAAATTTTGACCCCTTTTTTAATATTCTAGAAAAAATCAGAATGGACCCAAACTAATATGCAATGATAGGAACGGGTTTTTCCATTCCGATGAACTTTGAATAATTAAAATATGTACATTATTGCCCGGCTAATGAAACAATTCGTCCGCCCGCTTATAAGTGAATCCATGCAGATAGCGGCATTCTAGCGGTAGAGCGCTAAGCCTTTGGGTCCCGTTATCTCGAAAACTATCAATTTTTCGAAGGCGATCTTCATTTTTTGTCCAAACAAAAATTCTCCAATTCGCATATTTTTCGTGCCTTAAGGGGCCATTTTTATCCCTTTCCCACCTGTTAATGTTGATTAACTTTTTTTCGCTCAAAAGCATCCCCAAACACCTAAGAATTGCGCCACAAGGGAAAACTGTACAGATTTATTTACAGCTTTGTCCCTTCATTTACTGGACTATAAGTAAAAGAGATAGATGAAGGAGTGTGGTTAATTACAGGGTACACATACTACTAGCCTAAGAGCCAGTGGCCGGCTATCTGTATGTATTTAACCAGACCTGGATTTTTACACAGAGAGTCCCCAATACCTACCATACATGGAATGGAGACTCACCAAGCCCAGCGTGGCTGTCGCTTATGGTAATCAGGTCGGACAGGTATCGAAATTTGACTGATTTTAAATGTATTTAACCACGTCTCCATTTAAAAATTTAAAAATATATTCTTCTTCTTCTTCTTCTTTTTCTTCCTGGGAGCCATATTTCACTACCGGAGGCAGCGCAGCCTCTTGGACTTTTTGTGGCTAATCTCCCATTGTCTTTTATACCAATCCTCCCATTAGTCTTGTTCCTTCTACAAGTCTGTATAACCCCGAGACTGGTTGGTTGATATATTCCTGCGGGCTCATTTTCGGTTGCCCAAATAATGCCTGTCTTTTATGATTTAACGCTTCACATTCACACAGTATGTGGTAGGCTGTTTCTTCCCCCTCGTCGCACATTCTGCAACTTGGGTCCACATTGTATGAGCCTCTCTTGTGTAGGTGCCGTCTTAGGTTATCGTGCCCTGTTAGCAACCCTACTGTTATGCGAAGTCTTTTCCCACTTTGTCTGAGTAGTTCTTCCTTCGTTTTTTTGGATGGGCCCCTTATGAAGCCCTTTCCATGTCTTATTATACCGAGGTTCTCCCAGTATTCCTTGTGCTTTTTTCAGATCCATTCCCTGGTTTGCCCTCGTGCTGTGGTTTTGGTCACTCCAAGGGCAGGTTCTGGTCCAAAGTATGGTGTGGATGATCCATGTCTTGCTAGCTAATCCGCTTTTTCGTTGCCTTCTATTTCCGAATGTACTGGGACCCACAGAAGAGTTACCCTGTTGCGTTCTCCCAGGACTTCCAGTTCTGTTTGGCATTCCCATCTCAGCTTGAACGTCACCTTGGGGTTACTAGTGCCCAGAGGTGACGCCTGACTGTCGATTATTATGCAGATCCGCTTGTTTTTGTAAGCCCTCCTGTTATTTTCTTTTGCACAGTGCAGTAAAGCATATATTTCTGTTTGAAATACAGTACTGTGTGTTCCCAGTAGAAGGGAAGAATTGTGAATTCCTCATTTCACTGTACACGCCTGCTCCAGTTCCCTGCCCGGTTTTGGAACCATCCGTATACACAGAAAAAAACATATTATCAAATAGAATCATTTAAAGAACGCGTCCTGTATGTTCAATTTGAAACATTTGGATTGCTCAATTTGAAAGTATATTTGCAATATAATCTAAATATAAAATTTTTGAAATTCGGAAATTTTCATTTCTAGAAAGTCCACCTACGATGTACCCCGATTGGCACCGGAAACTGGCGGTGCTCGGTTTGCCCGGTCATTCGTGTGATTATAGATCAAGGTGAAGGGACTGTTCTGTTCTGTTTTGGGTGTTTGTACGATTAAATAATGGGAGTTGAAGACATTTTTCAACAGTGGGGATGTGATAGTGTTATCCAAGCCTTCAAAGGTAAGTATTTACACCATTGTTTTATAAAACTGTTGTCAAAAAAAACCAAGGGTCGATAGATCTCAATTGTCACCAAAACAGGCATTTTTTATTTAAATAAACTTACCTATAGGAGCATACGCTTTTGTTTCGTAACTAAACATGTTTATATAAAATGTTAGATATTAACTGACTAAAAATACTACTAAGTACATTGTATAAAACATTAATATTGTTACAGGCTACAGAATATGAGTAAAGAGTGTGATAAAATTCAGTATACCTAACAAACAATATATACATATACCTACCTACGTGTCTAATAAATTTTATATTTTTAGGCATTATTTTTAAAATAAAAATTTCTTATTTAACTATTCAAAAAATCTTAAATGGAATTGAAAGGCACTGGCGCGCGTTACATTTTTTAAAACTTGCCAGGTAGGAATATGGGTAAATGAAATTGACTAAAGCTATTTTAAGCAAACTGCTTTTAGTTAAGTATATTATTTTAAAACTTTGACTCCCTGTAGCCTGTAGATACCTCAAACTGCAACTAGTTGAAAAAAATTCATACAAATAAAATTAATAATAATAATACATAGTATGTATCTTGCTTTCTATATATTGTATAAGCCTGAGTATCTTTACCTTTTTAGTTAAATGTTTAGGAGTACCTAGTAAAACGTAGTATACGATTTGAGAGACAGTTTTTTGAATTAATTATATTTGAAACACTTTGTACTTGTAGTTTGTCGCCCCTGTATAAGTATAGGAGTTAATTTACTTTTAAATTAAATTTTAACATGCATTTTATTTATATTTTATTTTTATTTATCTGTATGTTGGTATAGAAATCTGATATACCCACCTATTTACTTATTACAGAAAAATGTGTTGCTTAATATTTCAATTTTAGAATTTTGAATGTTTATTTTATTTTTTTAGAAAATCTCATAGAGGAAGACCAGTTGCCAGAGTTGTCCGAAGGCCTTCTTAAAGAACTAATCCCGTTGGTTGGGCCTCGAATGGCTCTTCAAAGAAAAATAGCTGAATTGATTTTTATTTCGTTATGAAGTTGAGAACAAGACTGTTTCTTTTTCCAAGAAAGTAGAACTTAAAGTTAATTCTTCTATAATGAAAATTATATTTTGTTATTTAACAGATTTTTAAAAGCTTCAGCAAGATATTTTTTTAATAAACGTTAAGATTTTTTACCTGTTGTTTTTTTGTAGTTGTCAGCGAAACCTTTTATAATTATAATGGACTTTTTACACAGCGAAAAACTTTAAAAAATTGTATACCTATATTAATGTTAGCTAAACGTAAAAATTGGATTTTTATCATTTTTGAAAAGTAATCGTATATTTTTTCGTATTTCCAATTTTAATGAAAGTAACGTTGTTTAGGTCAACAGTGTTGAGGTCATATACAACAATATTTTACTAAAATTGGCTGAATACGGAAAAAAAATCCGGTCACGTTAAAAAAGAATGTGTTCAGTTATTAGTGCAGCAGCTTCTCTTTAAACCTATTATACAGGGTGTAAGAAATTCGAGTGTATGCATGGAGATCTTAAAAACCGTAAGAAATACGAGGTTGGTTAAATTAAGGTAAAGTTGCGCATTCACTTGCCCTACAAAATGCCGTTTAAAATGTGTAATTTTTCCGAATAGTTCCAGAGATATACGAAGAAAATAAAGTTTTCAAAAATTGATCTTTTTTTCTAACCCTATTTATTAATCGATTTTAAAGTTAATAACACATTTATATAGCCACTTTATTTCCGCTGAATATTAGTGTTTTTGGATTTGCCATTCAACGTTTAATTTTATGACGACCATCATCAACTTAATTTTTTCTTGTGGACGCCATATTGGATTTTTTTTTAGTTTTGAGTTTCTTATTGAATGACCTATTCAACGATGTATCACACTTGCATATCAGATTTGTGGTTCGGTACTTAGCTCAAGAAGTAATGAGAGTGAAAGAGATCCTATATGGCATACACAAGAAAAAATAAAGTTGATGATGGTCGTCAGAAAACGAAACGTTGAATGGCAAATCCAAAAACACTTATATTTAGCGGAAATAAAGTGGCTATGTGAATGTGATATTAATTTTAAAATCGGTTAATAAATAGGGTTGGAAAAAAATAAAATACATTTTTCAAAATTTTGGTTTTTCTCGTATATCTTTGGAACTATTCGGAAAACTGGCACATTTTAAACGACATTTTGTTGGAAGTAAATGCGCAACTTTGCCTTCATTTAACCGACTTCGTATTCCATGGTTTCCAAGATCCCCATGGATACACTCGAATTTGTTACACCCTGTACATATTTTAGTTCTAGAAATGTAAGCATATTAAACCGAACATGTTAAAATCATTAAATTAAATAGTTAATATTTTCATTTTAATATTACAATATCACTTAATAAAACAAAACCTACTTATACCAAAGATTTG
Source organism: Listronotus oregonensis (assembly GCA_019359885.1). Taxonomy (NCBI): domain Eukaryota; kingdom Metazoa; phylum Arthropoda; class Insecta; order Coleoptera; family Curculionidae; genus Listronotus; species Listronotus oregonensis. The sequence goes on along the minus strand of JAHBCN010003405.1, from coordinate 60,668 downwards.
CTATAATAAAACCAAAATTTAAATATTTAATTTAAGTATATCATATTCTTAGAAATATAAATTGTAGGCTCAGATTTAAAGTACGATATTTTATTTTAAATAAGGCGTAATTTTGCTTTGAGAATTGTGTTTTTATGTTAAACATACTAACATTTCCGAATTAATCTTTTTAGATTCGGTAGAATCTTCAATATAACGAATCTATATTTTATTTCTAAAGACTTTATTTGCTGAGCTACTGATATCTTCATTCTAAATCTTTATAGTAACAATTTGATTCAATTGCATGCATAAAAATAAATCTTTTATATATTACAAATAACGATGTGTATTTAATTTAAATAAATTTAAATGAAGATTTTAAATTCTCAAATTAAAACAATATAGTCTTGGGGATATACAAAGCTAAGATAACCTTATACTAATATTATTATGCTTAAATTTAGTATATTCTTTTTTTCCGTGTACCAGATGATGTCTCCAACCGTGCCGGGGAGATCATGTTGCTGCTACTCACTTCGATCTGGAATTTTTACCTCGAAGTTTTTGTTGAATGAGCATTGGGGAATAATCTGGTCTGTTCTCTCGTCCAGGATGTTGCCGCCAACCTGACTTTTTATTTTGTTGTGTCCCAAACTAGCGTAGACACCAGTTGGTTTTTGTTGCATTCGGAAGTAGCTCATTCTTGCCTCTCCCAACACTATGAGGTTAAGTGGTGGAAGGTCTAAGAGACATTCCATGGCTGCTGTTGGGGTTGTTTCAATTGCTCCTGTTATAGCTAAGCAAGTCTTTGTACCTTGGCCAGTTCTGTAACAGCAGTTCTTTGTCGCATTTTTGTCCACCATACCAGTAATGCGTATTTTATCATAGGGTTTGGTTCAAGGCCCCATGTTTTCCCGTGAGAGCGTCTGATTAACATAAGAGTCATCTCCGCTTTCTTTCTTGTTTTCTGAAGATGTTGGTTCCAGGTAAGTTTAGAGTCTAGGATGACACCCAAATATTTTACCTCTTCCACAATCTTGATTGCTTCACCTCGTAGGTTCAGGGGTCCTAGCCCTCTAGATTTCTCCTTTTGGTGAAGGCAACTATGGCTGATTTGGAGGGGTTTTGTTTAGTCCCTCCTTTCTCGTCCATCTGGTGACTGCGTTTAGGCCTGTTGCATTTTATCCCTAACAGTGTTGTTAAATTTTCCTTGGGCCATAATGACGAGATAGTCTGCGTATCCAATGTTTGGTGCCCTTCCAGTTGAAGGACATTTAATAAGTCGTCCATGACAAGGTTCCACAGCAGTGGGGACAGAACTCTCCCTTGCGGACATCCTCGCTCAACCCGAGCTACAAGAGTTTCTTCAAGAATTGAAGTATATACTGATCTGCTCTTAAGCATGCACCTGCAGCTTGTTGCGTTGATCCCTCTGCGCCTCGACGAGTTTGAGATAGATATGAGGGACGTGTTGTCAAACGCTCCTTCTACATCTAGGAAGGCACACATTAGCACCTCCTTGTATTAAGAGCATTTTTTAACATTTTCTCTGCGATAATGTTGAAAATGTAAGTTTGCACATTAATGCATTACATTTAATGACTTTAAATTTGATAATACAATTCTAAATAAATAAAAACATATTTTCAATGTAAATAAACAATGTTGAATATTTGAATATTTCATTTATTATAATTTTATAACCTCAACAAAAAATAAACATTTTTGCCAAATGTATTGTTAAAAAATATTTTTTTAAATAATTTTTAAAACTGTTTAGTTACAAGTGGGGTGTTATTAAAAAGGAAATTTAAAGGGCTATTTAAAATCAAAAGTGACCGCCACCTAAAAATCGAGAGTTTTTATTAGTAACTAAAAAACTAAAGACGATCGGACAAGAAAATGGTGCCAATATGTTCAATGCCAAAAAATTTCCTAATAATGTCAAAGTTTAAAACATGCCCAAAGTTAAACAAATGAAGCACAAGCAAACATTAAAATCAACAACTTCTACTTTTTCGCTACTATCTTCAGAAATAAATTTTTAAGAAAAAATTTACTGTACAGTCAAAATCAGAAGTAAATCTTCTAAAACTTTCCCTATTTAAACACTCATCTATCTTGTATACTAAGCGAGATAGCAATACATTCATGCTGAATTTGGAACACACTGTATACATAGGATTAATGTTGTTATTCAAAAGAAATGATTAAGTTCAATGATAAAAAGTTTCGGTTTTTTAAAATGTATTTATATACACAATGTGCACTACAAAATAAACTTATATCTGAAGTTTAAACTTTTTATTGCTTTCTGTTTACCTATCCGATATTACTTTGTTAAGTTTATAAAGTAAGTTTAAAGTTTTTAGGGTTGAATATTCGCCTAACTTCCATAGTAGATGTGCAAAATAGTTTTAAAAATACAATTTATAACTCCACAGGGACAACACAACATTTAGTACATTCAGAATACATAATACATGCATGCAGTTTATTTTACGGATATTTTGTTTGTTTGTTGTGGAAAATTTTCGTGTTATACCTTTGGTGCTGTATTTGACTTAATAAGGAACTACAATTGGTTTGAAAACTCTGGGATAGAATTTTAAAATTTAAATTTTATTAATTTTTTTCATGTTTTTCCGCAAAGCAATTTGCGAGCTCCAATTGCATAGGTAGGATTCTCAAATATTCTTGTTTAAAGAGTGAGACATTGGACCCACATTAAATTTATACCAGATGCTATTGGTCTTTAGGGTAAAGAAAAATTTCATTTTAGAACTTCCAAAAAAAAGTTAATTCCTCCCCTCCCATCAAATCCCAAGTTTCGCAAAATTATCTATGCTTTTTTAAAAACCATAGCCAGTCAAAGTTTTTTCACTCAACAATTGTCTTATGCAAATATTTCAGAGGCCTCTAATTTCAAGAATAATGCAAATATTTTGCGCAATTTAGATGCTCTGTTTATCATGTCAAGCTTGGCTAGAGCTAACCTTAATCTATGAATAAAATTGCAAACATCGTTCAACTCTCAAGCGTTTGGGACACTGACCTTTATATGGACAGGCAAAAGATATCAGAGGCGCAAAAGTTAGATTTTCATGGGCGAAAAAATTGCTCCGTGCGCTGTGGCGGTAGTCATCGCTTAGAATGCGCAGAACGAATCTGCAGACCGATTTTATTTACACGTTTGTCGCCGACCAATCGACACGTTGGAGCCACGGAGGAAGGTTATACCATGATTCTTTTTCTCTTTCGCACGCTTATTTGCACTGCCAAACGGAGGCTGCCTCTAGTAAATGTATGCTTGTTTTGTATAAATACATTTAAGATGTTTACAATATCTTATTATTGCTATCGAAAACATAAGTCTACGCAGAAAAAGATTTAACGTTAGTTGTACCAACATTTTTCCTTCTGTTTATAGGTTTATTCCTATCGAGCAAAAAACCGATTATTGTACGGCCATATGCAAGTCCAGTTAAATAAACCCATTCCTAACCGATAGGTGACAGTCAATTACACGATCCCTTTACTGATCCCCAAACAAAGCAGAACCCTTTAAATATACAGAAAGCGTTTAAACTTCGTTGTTTTTGAACTGACATAAAACCGTGTAAGGTAGACATTCACGCGTTTAATCGATTCTAACAGTTTCAAAACCGTTTCATCGGGTCTTGAAACAAACCCTATCTTTTATTAGCCCCTAGTTTTTGCTATTAAAATTTTGTAATATTAATGTTATTACCTTATTGTTTATATTACTACCTAACATAATTTATATACAGGGTAAGTCTGTGAAGTGGGACGCCCATTTATTGCTTTAAATATTCAAATTAGAAAAAAATATTTTATAAAAAATATTTTGGTTTTTTATCATATTTTGCAAATAACGTTATTATACAGGGTGGTCAAAAAGCCGACAAAGACAAAGTTTATTTTTTTAAATACTCCTTATATTTTTGGTTAATTTTGTTTTCTACATAAATTCTGATATTTTTTTATTGGCATATTATATCTTTATATTCAATTGTTTACGAGATATTCTTATTTAAATAAATTCAGATAAAAAATCCGCTATTCTTAATGTTGTTTTACGTTTCTATGGTTTTAGCGATGTTTGTAGACTGACAAAACAGCCATAGTAATAATTAATAAGTAATTATATATCACATGACGAGTAGAAAAAGGTAAAACCTTAAACAAAGAAAAAAACGATAAAAACAATTTTTTACAGATTAATAAAACTGTCTTTTTAACATTTTTATTAATCTCTATAGCATATTATGGTTAATATGCAACTCTTAAAAAACCGCCCAAACCATGGAAACGTAAAACAACATTAAAAGATGAGCGGATTTTTCCCTTCTAAATTTGTATTTAAATGCGAATATCTCGTCAACCCCTGAATATAGGGATATGATATGCTGAATAAAAAATATCTAGAATTTTATGCAGAAAATCAAAAAATGTTTTAAAAAAAATATGAGGGAAGTCAAATAAAAAAAAAAGAACTTTGTTCTTGTACGGACTTTTATGATACACCCTGTATACAAACGTTAGTTCTTGAGAAAATATAGAGCGAGCAAAAATACAGAAACTATTTTTGTATAAAACATTTTTTCAATTAATATTTAAACGATAAATCATTCACACAGAACCCTTTGTATGAAACGCAAAATAAAAATGTATCTAAAATAAAAAAAAGAGATTTGTCCCCTTTAACTTCACAAAAAACTCTTAAATAGCGCACTGTATGTATATGAAACGCAAAATAAAGAGAAAACCTAGTATCAAACAATAAAAAAATTAATTATTAGTTATTGCAACCACTTGGAAAAAGCACTATTTTCGTAACGAGCAGAGCAAAACAATGTAAATTATTAAAAATAGTGTTTCCCAACGCGTTTTACACGATATTTTTTCTAGTTTTGAATTAAGTTTTTTTTAATTCAGGTTTTAAATATAAAAATTTTTAAAACTCATTGAAGTTGTCAAGTATCTTACTTTTCATCAACAGTTGCGAAAAATTTTGCTTTTTGTAACTAGTTATAATATCTAAGATATATGACAACGTAAATTAATTTATGATATATAGAAATTTCTAAGTCCGGCACTGGTCCTTTATTTCAACTACGCATGCTGGATAACCCTATTGTTTGTTTAGTGCGCGCTAGCGTAAACTTGCCATAAATGCGATTAGCGATTACATATCTAAAGTTAGGTTATCTATGGTTTGGGACCATGTGCGCGAACTTGAACGGAAAAACGAATATGCTTTTAGGTATTTTTGGCGTCTTTTATCTTTATGGAAATATTTATCTACTGCTACAAAAATGTTGGTTAGATCATATTTTTCTTTAAGTAAAGTACGCCCTGTAGAAAAAGCCTGATAGAAAATTTAACGTTCTAATAATAATCCTAATAGGTCTATCTGGATCGAAAAATGTCCAGATAGAAATTCGATTATACCTTAACTGATAAATTCTCATAAAAATATTACGTATTTAATCAGTAATCTCTTTAGCAAAACAATGTGTTTTGCAGTCGGAATTGCCAATACTTTATTTTGCTTTTCTTTTCATTTGTTTGATTATAATCCCATGGAAAACTCTACAAAAACATGCAAATCCATTATTTTTTTCATCAATCTGTAAGTATCCGGAATTGCTGTTTCAAAAACACAATAGTTTATCATAACTTCCAATCAAAAATCGTATTTTAATTTATCGGGCTTTTTCCACAGGGTGTGTAGATAATTTTTTGTTTTTTAATTTCTTTTACACTATTACAATATTACGATAGCCACATTTTTTTAAAACAAACAGTATTTTCTTTAAAAAATACGTCAAATTTAAGAATTTCTGTTTAAAACTGACCTCTTGCAAAACTAAACCTAACATCCATATAATTCTACTCGCGTCTAGCAACACCCCCGCTGGCGAGCTTCTTAACAGTGTTGACACATGAAACATGCTTTGGTATGCAGGGACTTGGCGTGTAATTTGAAAAGTAGGCTTTTTCTAAATAATGCATTTAATGTAAAAAAAGCAAATCATGGGTTTCTTTCTAATACGTCTGCGCATTTTTACGTCTGATATATAATAATAATAAATGTCTTTATTTCTGAATAATAATGGATTACATATTAAAATAAAAAATAAAAAAAAACTTAAATTCAGAAAAAGGCGGAGTTCATCGATTAGGGAGGCATCCTTGAATGCCTCCCTAATCATACTCAACCATTTAAATTAATTAGATAACAAAAAAATATAAATAATTCTAAAAGAAGTGTCTTTCAGTATTCTAGAAAACCCAAACAAATAAACATATAATGGCGTATTAGGCAAAAAAATAGCTAAGGAACAAAAGATTGATTACCCATTTCTTACTAATAATAACATAAGAAAGTTATTGTCGCTTACCTAAAATATATTTTGTGTAATGTACTTTAAAGGCAGATTGTGAAAGATGGTTTAAATTCTCCGGCAAAGAGTTAAAAAGTTTAGCCACATTATATGAAAAGCTACGCTCAAATATTACGGTTCGATGATATGGTGGTGTTATTTTTCCTTGAAATCTGCTATTAATATTATGTACATGGGTCCTAAAGACAATACGCTTATAAAGATATGATGGACGTTTGGAGCAGATAATTTTATAAAAGCATGCTTGATGCAACTCTCTCCTCTCTTCCATGTTCAACCAATTGGACTGTACCAACGATATGCGAGAAGAGTATGCTGATACTTTCTTACACCATAAATGAGCCTTAAGCAAGAGTTTTGCACAAGTTGAATTCTACGTTTATCCACAGCCGTAAGGCAATTTCCGTAAACTATATCCCCATGGTTAAACAAGAAGAGTACAAGAGAGTTACATAACAACGTTTTTATATGTCTTGATAAGATATGACGATTTTGATAAAGTATTTTTAATCTAACAAATGCTCGCTGAATACAACTTGAAGAAACTGTCAAAAATCACACCCAAATTGCGAGCATTATCTTTCACTGGCAGGACCGTATTATTTATTTCTACATTTATTATATTTTTTACCGAGGCCACATCTGCTTTTCGGCCAAACACCATGTTCTGAATGTTCTAATGATAATCTACTTAATAAATTTAGTTCTTTATTTAAGGTATTACAGCCATCTACAGCGTGGGCTCGATCAAATAATAGATATACTTGCGTATCGTCCGCGTAATACTGAGCGGAGCATGATTCCAAAGCATTTGAGAGAAATAAAGTATAAATGGCATATAAAAGTGGAGATAAAGCAGAGCCCTGAGGCACACCATCCCCAATCATTATAGGGGATGACACCTCAGTACCCATTCGCACAGCCTGATATCTGTGAGACAGAAAATTAGAAAAAAAATTACTGCGCTTTCAGAAAGACCAATGTGATGTAAAATTGCTAAAAGTAACTTATGGTATATGGTATCAAAGGCTTTTGAAAAGTCTAATAAGGCCAAAATTCTAATTTTTTCTTCATCGATAGCCTGGAAAAGATCATCGGATACATTTGCCACTGCTGGTGCACATCCATGGCCATCCCGAAATCCGGACTGAGGACGCTTGACGACTGTTTTAACCGTATTTCAAAAGTTTTTTTCTCTCTACTTATTGTTAAAGTGGTTTGGTTTCTAATACTTTTATGGTAATCCCAATGCGCACGGAAATTGGATTTTTTTAAAACGAGTTAGGGCTTTGTTTCTTGTCTTAATCATATCACGTATGGTGTTAGTTATCCACGGTTTATTTTTTTAGTAAATCTGTCAGTTTTCTTTGGGGCATGAATGTCTAGTAAGGAGGTGATATTATCAATAATAATTGGGGAAAATTAAAAGCCGCTTTGCTAACCAGAACTAACCATGACCGACTAGAACTTAGGGCTTTTGAATTTGTCTAAATTATCCCTACATAGAAGTTATTAACAAAATTTTTATAATTTTTTGATATGGTAGAAGTTATACATTTTTTAAAAAGTGTAATTATATATTCCCTGGGTTTTTTCTAATACGTTGTTAAAATTTTGTTTATAACTTTTACAAAGAATTTAGACAAATTTAAAAGCCCCAATTTCTGGTCGGTCATGGTTAGTTCTGGTTAACAAAGCGGCTTTTTATTTTCCCCAATTATATTTGAGACGTAAAAATGCGGGGACGTATTAGAAAAGACCGAAAGACGCCAAATTATTACTTTACACATTAAAATTTAATTTTTTATGTTATAAATTGCCAAGAAGCTCGCCAGCGGGGGTGTCGCTAGACGCGAGTTATAATTCTTTTGTTGAGCCAGATGTCCCCGATGGCAGTGTTGGCGTTTTTCCTGTTTTATGATTAAATATCTAAAGCTACCCACTGAGGTGCGCTAAAATTATTAATCTAGTACATTTTTATGGAATGGGTCTGCTTCGGTCGTGGTTCCAGGGTATATCGACTGCAGATGACCTGAATCAGAAAAATAATATATAAGAATATAATACGTGTGAGCTCCCCACTATCTTGATATTATACGGGGTGTTCGGAAAATATATTAGGACAGATAGAGTAAAAATTTTACGCCAGGTAATTTTAAGTTGCATTTGAAAATGTTGCAAGAACAACATATTTTTTTCACAAATTGCCTTACCTATCTGTAAGATTAATAGGTGAAAATCTCCCCAAGGTGATTAACACAAGGCCCTTTAGTATGTTCTCATTGGGATTACTTGCCTTAAATTCCTCTAGAAAATGGGACCACTTCGGTCCTGGTCCCGGGTTATAGCGAACTGAGCCCGCTTAGCTTTATTGATCCCTATGAACTGGCAGATTGCCTGAAACAGAAAAAAGAAAAACCCCAAAAAATCAAAATATTCTCTTAATAATTTAAACTGAATTTTAAAATTTATGAAGTTTTGTCATGTCAACATGAACCCGCCACAAATTTATAGAACATATTTACAAGAAACTTGTCACATTTGTCTTTCTTTAAATATTTTCCCCGTGATTCTAGTAGCCAGAAAATTTTCCCGTGTTTCTATTAGCCAGAAAATTTTCGTATCGAATCTCCACCGAGCTTAAAATGAAATTCTGGAAATTTTTTCTCAGTGAAGAATTTTTTAAGGACATATTTTCGAAATTATTTATGCTCTAGGAAAGTTATAATTCTATATACGAAACAAATGGTATTTATTAAACATAATATCCAAATCTTAATTTTTACATTCTAATTATTACCGTACTGGAGATGTGTTTTAACAAATCAAGTAATAAGAAAAATGTAGTCCCGTTATTGCTTTTAAATACAAATTTATTTCCGCTTTAATATTTTTATCAGGTGTAGCTGCGTATTAATGAAGTTCAGTTGAGTATGCATGTACCAGGAATCTGGTAATAGGTGGTCCCATCTGTCGAAATATTTAATAAAGTAATATTTTTAATAAATTAATCTGTCAGGGTATTTCCCAAACCAATTTTGTTAGCAATTTATTTTAATTAATTGTATATTTAAGACGCTCATTATAATTTATATAATGAAACCAATAATTTCTTCGTTTACATTGCCAAGAAAATGAGAATATCACCCTTCTGGAAACCCTAAATAAATGGGAGCATTATTATAGAAGCGGGATCATAATGAACCAGATATCTTTTTCTCGATTAAATTTCTTTAGGTAGACATATGTTTGCAAATTAGATACAACAGCAAAAACAAAATATATAGAATTTGGTAGCCTATCTTTAAACTATCTTTTTTTATATAAATAACCTTACAATTTTAAACATTCACTAAGGTAATGTTTGTTTAAAAATGTATTAAAGAAAACTTGGCAGTACAGTTGGATAAGAATAAAAATTTGGTGCTCTTTAAAAAGAAAAAAAAAACATAAAAAGTAGCTAAAAAGGTTTAATTTGAACTGGCGGCTGCTATTGCTTTTTATATGAACTATTTTTACAGACACGTGCGGGGAATGGCACATTATAAAAAGCAAGCAACATTAAATTTCCTTCAGTTCGGTTTAATACTTTTTGAACATCGTTAGTTAAGAAAAAAATTGCATATAAGCAAAGGCACTTTCTCTACGAATTTTTGATAAAAAATTTTACTGTAAGTTTGGTTAAAAGTGCTCGTAAGGAGGATTTTTTATATATGGAAATCGTCAATCGGTCGATTGGTTTTCAAGATACGGGCGGCTAAAGTTGACCGGTGTTCACGACGAATCCATAAACAATAAGAAATATTAACTTCTTGTATATGCTTTCAATAAAATTATTTTATTTTTATACATATTTTGGTAATAAGATAAATTGACCGCAAAAATAAGTCTTTTTTGATTTGTTTAAACAAAAATTTTTTAAACAATTATTGAGAGCGCTGACATAATTCGATTTAAATTAAAAAAAAAACAACAATTTAAAGCCTAAAATCTTAAGTATATGTGAAAAAAAATAAAGGTCTAGGTTTAATATTCTGGACTCTATCCTATTAATAAAATTGTCAATTTTTCCGGATGAAATTAGATTGAAAAATTATTGTACAATACCTATTAAACGGATTTCAACGAAATTTGGAATGATTTTTCATCATAGCATGAGGTTTTATTTAACCGAATATGGAGGTCCTCAGGAAAATTTAATGGTCCAAACGCTTTTTTTTGTCCTGTTTTTTGTAGGTAATTTAATTACGAAACTTTTAATAATTTAAATAATAAAAATTGAGACAGAATATCTGGATTATTTTTATATAGTTCTGAAGGAATTTCAACAAAAACTAGCCTGCCACCCCGTACATTCAAAAACTTTTGTTTTTTTTTTTTTACAGATAATGCTTGGTCTGTATGCCTTTTTTTCTAACCTTAGTATACTTGATAAAAGTCCTTTAATTACATATTTGTTTAGCTTTACAACTAACAGAACTACTTCTGGTTACACGATTTTTAACTCCATAGATATCAAACATTTGCCTAATTCATAATACACAAGGATATGAACTGTTTATTTTGTAGCTGGTTTAATTGTTTATTTTGCAAGTCGTAGGTACTGGGTTTCTAATTTTCAGCGCTTTTATTTAAAATTAAAATAAAACAAACTGCAAAAGTCCTTATGCAACGGTTTTATTTGCATGTTACTACTGAGTCATTTGGATTCAGGAAATATAATTTTCGACGACATTTTTGCATAAAATTGACTTAATTTGATTAATAATGCGTAATGGTGATCTTTTGAATCGAAATTGAATGTTGATCCAACGGGATTAAGTGAAGAGGCCTAAGTGGTCAGTTGATTTCGCCAGCTGGCGTCATTAAGCGCTCTCATGCAATAAATTCAGAGTATCGTGTGTAGTATGGCAAGAACTGCTGCTTTCCTATTTGCTAGGTCCAGTCTTGGACAAATACAAATTAGTAATCACAGCCTGGTATCGATCATCATTAACAGTAAGTAAAACTTTCTCAAAAATTTCAAAAAAAAACGAAGATCGATTGTTTCTCAGGGCCAAAGATCCGAGTCTCTACGCAGAATTTGTCAGGCTGAAGTTGGTGTAAAGCTAGTCACTGGGATCGAAAACCTGCGTACCGCGAAAAAGGCGAATTTAGGCCATTTGCACGAAATGCGAACGACTATTGTCCATTGCTGCAGAACTTCTGCGATATTGAATTCCCGAGCGTGTATCGGGATTGTTTGTGCTTTGACGTGCGTATGATCCCGACACGTAAACGTTCATAACATCGCACCTTTTCGCAGAATTTCGGTCCCAGTGGACGACTATTCTAAGGCAAAGCAGGACGAGGAATGGGCTCTCTGACGCATACTTTCTCGCACTGAGCAATATTTTTAAAAATTTATATCCCGTTCGGCAAAGACCCCTGGTTTTTGACAGGCATGTGACAAGTACTTTACATATTGTCAACGATATCAGGTCTGTTGGTTATTCAGAAATAGTGTACACTATTTTACACTATTTTTCCGTAATCGCTCTTATCGAAGGAGTATTTTGGGACTAGGTATGTACAAACAGTGTAAAATTGCGTCAATTGTCATACAAAAAAACATACCTATTATGTGACTGTTAAAAACCAAAGGCCTCAGACCGTTTGGAGAGAGTTACCGAACGTATTATTTGTGTTTCGAATGCGTATAGGCATCTACTTGTAGGTCTGATCGTTATCCAGAAACAGTGTAATTTAGCACCAAGTGTTTGGTATGAATTCTGTTGTATAGGGGTGGATTTACGCAAAGGCTGAGTAGGCTGAAGCCTAGAGCATATAATTTAAATGTTTTTAGGTTCAGAAAAAGGCCAGAAATTGCGATGTTGTCGGATAAAAAAAGAGAAATTTAAATTTAGATTTAAAGCATTATGGATTAAATAAAAATACACAAATTACAAAACAAAATTATAATTTTTTAAATAAACGGGAAAAATTTTTAAAAAGGGATATCAGACTTTTTTTCTCATTTTCTTCTGTTATGATAAAGACAATTTATCATTTAACGAGGAAAACCTAGCGACAACTAACTAGAACTAGGAAATAGTTTGAAAGTTGTTGATTGTTAATTCTGATTAGTTATTCCTATAAAAAAACTTTATTTTTGGTAAATGGAAAAAACAACCTTCAATCATAACAAATTATTAAAAATATCTGGCAACATTGCTTATTCAGAAGGGAATCGTAAACAAAACGGCATCGTATCATCTCTTTTTGTAGGTATTCTTTCTTACTTTTTTCATGTTAGTCGGCCATATTACTTTACTATATATGATATGGGAAATAAAGAATCTATTTTATTTTGTGATAATGTGAGTGAAAAATTAATTTTTTCAGACCCTATGTTTTATTATGGTGTAACGAATAAGTTAAAAAAAATACATTAAAATATTGCTGTTTAAAAATAAAGTTTAAGTTCACCAAAGCCATATTTTGTTTTTATAATATAATTTGTCTGTTTTAAAGAATTTTTATTTATTTTTCTGTATGATTTACTTTTGTTAAATTTGTTTATTAAATTTTTATAAGAATTACTAGTGAAGTTTACATTCTTTTAATGTTAAATTTTTTGTTTTGATATAAAAAAATATTGACATATTAGGGCGACAAAAAAATATTAGCCTATGGGCGGCAAAAGCTTAAATTCGGCTCTGCTGGTGTAAACTAGTTTTCACTTAATAACTCTAACTCTCAAAGTAGTAAAATTTAATGCATTTTTACTACAAGACTTAAAGTTTTTGTTTATAAACATAACCATAAAGCCATTTTAAATTTTTTAAATAAGTGAAAACGAGGTTTGGTATAAAAATCAAATACGGAACTTATTTACACTTAGTCCTACACTTTCCCACTCTGTTCTACTCTGAACTTGATTTTTGTCGATTCTGCAGAAGGGAGGTAAAGACCATATTGTTATGATATAATAAAGACACATATAAGTATGTAGTTATATATTAGCACCCTTAGATTAAAGAAGTTTCTAGTTATATTTTATTATTGTATAGGACTAAATATTAAGAATGATCTGGAGAAGAACGATTGTTTTTGGATTTGTGTAAAACTTGTAAGTAAGGTATATGTATAAAGACTGCAGTGAATCATAGTTAGTCGGCTATCCTATATAGGTGATGGAGTTAAGATCAGACAGTGTGAAGTGTTCGTTGTAAACAAAGTGTTGTAAAGGGTGGTCGAGTGTTTTAATTGCCGAACCCACCTAACAAAACTTAAAAAAGCTATTAAACCGTAACACTGTATTGGACCCAGCGCACAGAATGTTTGGGCAAAGTGAGAATTGCCTTTGATAACAAAACTTATTAATTTTCACGCATTGTCCATTGTGTGGCGTGCCTTAATAAAATGTCACGACTGGTGGGTACCTCGCCGAAATGTAACACTTGTATCTTTCTTGCTTTGGTCATGCACTGTTGCTAAACATCGATTGTTAAAAATAAAAAACCCTTTAGAATTCGGTATTATCCCTCTTTCTGCATAAACACATTAAAAGTCCACAAATTAAAATGAAAATTATAATAAGGGGATGCCTCATTATTATTGCGGGATCATCATAAAGTAGGCATTTCTGACCTTAGTTGGATTTTTTAAGCATTGTAACGTGACACCTGATAGTTTGGTTTTTAATAATTACTTTTTTTAACTCCGAAATTACTTAAAATTCTTAATTTAACTAATTCTGTTTCCCAGTAAGCAAGTAAGCATTTGAAAAATAAAAAAATTAAATCTATTTGTAAATAAAAATAAGAAAAATCGATTGGATCAGATGCTTTTAGTTGTTAATAGGACGCAATCTAACTTTTTGTAACATTAAACATTTGTTTTTTTGTCAACATGTTAATACACTCAGATTCTCGCATGACTGAAAAAAAATATTTTGTTCTACAAGAAAATAAGTGATCTTAAAATATTTGTTCAACTATCTTCACACATCTGCTTCTATAATTATAAGCATTTGTGAAACTGTGTATAAGTGTATACCAGTATTTTCTTACTTTTTAATAAAAGTCTATCAACAACAACTGATTATTTTATTAGTCAAATCAACTTTTTTTGGGTGTTGAATCAGTGGTGGCTCTAGGATTTTCATTTTTTTTTTAACCAAAAATGAGGGATGGGACCCACACAAAATATATACCAGATGCTATTGCCTTAGGAAAAATATTAAAAAAAAATCATTTTGAAGTTAAAAAAAAAGTTGTTTTTTTGCATCGCTCCTAGAGACAAATCAAAAGCGAAGCCAAAGAATTTTTCGTAAATTTGACCAAATTCGATCGTCAAATCTTAAGTTTTGCAAAATGATATTTTTCTAAAATTGATTTTTTTTTAACAATAATTTTTTTATGTAAATATTTCAGAAGCCACTAATTTAAAAAATGCGGGTATTTTTACAAAATTTGGAATTTAAAGATAATATTTAATCAAAATTAAGAAAAAAATACAAATTATAGATTTGCTTTTAAAACTTAAATTTTACCCTGGGGGCACCACAAAAAATAAAAATCAACTTTTTTTTTGCAAATTCCAAAATGACAATTTTCTTACCAGGGTGTTCCCTTAAGGCAATAGCATCTGGCATATATTTGGTGTGAGTCCTTGCCTATGTCATACTTTTTGGACAAAAAATTTTAAAAATCCTAGCTTCCGCTACCGCATTGAATTATTTATCAATATTTTTTTGACAGCAGGGTTGCAAATAGCTTGCATAAGTACGGCTTTCCAACTCTCAGGAAAAAATGATCTCATAGAAAATTCAAAAGAGGCCAGGTGCAAGTTCAAAAGCACATTTCTGTTATCCCACCCAGCCTAGAGAAGTTTTTGGTGGTAACAGAATTTTTTTTTATTAAATCTGTTTAACAAAATAAATAATATTTTCTATTATTAAATGGTAAAATTGTTAATTGCTATGAGCGCTCCTAGTCATACTATTGAAACTGGTAATGGTTTTATTTTATAATTTATTGGCAGTATCATCTAAACTTTTGCTTTTTCCAAATATTTTCTCTGTCGGTCTGATTCTATTTGATACCCAGTCGTCCATATATTGTTCGGCAATCTCTGGCGCTCGGGGTTGAAATAACTCCCCGGATCATAAAAACCTTATTATGCCCCTAATACATAAAAACTATTAATTTGTTGTAAGCATCTATAGTCTGTCTCAAAGTATACCGTGTTAGCTCTTGCCTTCATTTATGGATTATACCTGCCGACAGCAATAAAACTGCGGATCGGTAGGTATTAAAGGACAGAACATTAGGGACGGACTTTAATAATATGAAGATTTATAATTTATTGTTTATTTAGGTAAGTATTATCTTAAAATTACATTAAGAAATTAAATATATGCAAAGTTTTAATAAATTTATAACTGCATTATCTATACATAATTACATTTTTAATCTAAATATCTAAATCTAATTCTGTTTCACTATCAGAGTCATCATTGAGATTAATTACAATAGGATTTATGTTGTTTTGGATAGAAATGTAAGAGTTCTCAATTTTTATAATGTGCTGTAGTGAATTTTTCCAGCTCTCAACTGGTATGTTAGTAATTACATTTTTTATCAAATTTATAACACTGGGACTTAAAGTAGGTGTAACATTTTCTGCTCTGATCTTTGATTTTACTTGGTTCCACAAATGCTCTATGGGGTTAAACATACAGTGATACAGAGAAGCCGTAAGACAGTATGCCCAGCCTGTTCAGCCAAATTATCACATACATATTGTTTTTTAATTGCATATGAATTTAGGACTTCCAAAAGATGCGTTTTTTGTAACTCAATTCAAAATAAATATCATTTTCTAACAAATATTCCCGGATTTCAGTTTTTAAACTTGATGAAGCTGGTGCTTTGTGTAGCAGACGGCTGTGGTAGCTTGCGTTATTCATGACAATAGCACTGTTGTTTGGAATATTTTTTAAAAGATAATTTTAAAACCAGTTTTCAAAAAGTTCTGCACTTGTATCCTCTTGATAATCCAAGGTAGAATCCTTAATATTATTTGCAGACAACAGCAAGCAGTTTGGGACAAATCCGTCTTCTGAACCAGTGTGTATTATGGTAATGAGTTTTCCCTTATTTGAAGGTGCTTTCGTCTGACAGTTTTGACTGGAATCAACCCATCCTTTGGATACTGTGTCGTGTGTATCGAACCATGTTTCATCAAGGTAAATTATGGATCTGTTTTCTAACCTATATGTTTTAATTTCTTGAAGGTAATTAAATCTCCAAGTGCGTAATCTGTGCGATTCCATTACTACTTGTCTTTTGTCTATTTTGCTGTATTTAAATCCCATTTTACAAACAACTCTATGGAGAGTGGCACGGCTAATATTTATATTGGTTTCGTCTTCGTCTAGCTTCTTTTTCAGTTTATCCAAGGAAGAAATAACTCCGCTTTCATAAAGACAATATATTTTCCTTCTTATTAGGTCCTGATCACTATTGTCTATACGGTGAGATTGAAAATCGCTACGTTTTTTTCTTTTGTTCAATTCTTCACTAATAATAATATTCCTTATCAATGATATTGGAGTTTTTGTAAGTAGACAGGTTTTTTTAAAGCTTCTTGTTTAATTAGACCTCTACTGAATAAAGTTTTATACACATTTTTCACAACCTGTTTTGCATCTAATGACAAATGATTTCGACGCGACATAGTTATATTTTCGTAAAACAACTTTTTCGAAACGCACAGTAAAAACGGTTATTCAACACTGCCACTAAAATATTAGCCAAAATATTTATATGCCTAATGGTTAATACTCAAGAAATACCTGGCCCACCCCTGCCCTTATGGGTTTACCCAATAATAATGGTAATAAAATTGTTAAAGGTTTATTGGGGTATGGTCCGTCAAAAGCCATAACGATATACTTTGAGACAGACTATACCTAAACAGGCTGGCATTAAAAAAAAATAGGTAAACAGTACAATATGCCTTGTTATCATAGTAATTTGTTCGGGTTACCACAAGATATTGTTAAATAATTCATTTGGCTTATTTATTTTTAAAAGCTCCGCTATTATGTTTTTATTGATTTAGATAACTACACTACAATACTTTTATTGTAGATATTAAATATATGAGGGTAAGTTTATAGTTTAAATAAGTTTTGTATCACTTTAATTTTAGCTTGTCATACAATAGGGTTACTGTTTTTAGGTATCAGCCTTCAGCCCGACTTAAAGGCATTTGTCTTAAATGGTTTGTATATTTTTTTTTAATCAGGCCATATATATATTTTTTTATTTATCTTATGATCTTTCAATTATTGTTTCGCTTCTGCTTTTTCCTGGTGTTCTTATATTTTTGTCAGTCTACCCTCGTAGGCCAAAGTACATTATACTTTATTAACATTTTTATTATATTTCCGCAAAAACTTTTATAATTTTCTTTTTCTTTCTTACAGCTTATTCTTTTGTTTTACGACTCCGCCTATTACGTTCGCGACTCTTTTTATTATGTTTTCTTTTATTTCTGAATGGCTTATCTCACTTTAAATATACATATAACTTTTTCAGAACTTTTAATACTTCGTAAAAGTCTTTTTTCTTTATTAAATATATTTTTAGTAGGTCCGGGTGTAAAACGCAATTTTATGCCTCTATTAAGGAGCGCAAAATATTGTCAAAACATTTAAAATTTTGCAGAGAAATAGTTTTTTTAATTTTACATTTCATTAAGTTTAGGGATTTTTTTATCTCAGATTTTTTTATTTTTATCAGCAAAAAAAGGTTGTTTTATAACGTTATTTTAATAATAAATCATAAGCTTAATAGGGTTTACCAAAAATTTTTAGTTTTTTGTTAAATTTATGAATGTTTTTATAGTAAATAACACAGGTCCACAAAAAAAGGTGCTGTGTGCTGGGTGCCGGACTAAAATTTTCTGGCGTATTTTTTTCCGCTGAACATAAATCTAAAATCAAAATTGCACAGTAAAAACTAGAGAAAAGGCGTAATTTCAGATATTAACATTTTTTGTTAATTTAACACCAGGGCCGTATCTAGGTATTGCCGCGCCTATGGCGGGGCTTAACATTTGCGCCTCCCCCCACACACCGGGGGATTTGGGGAGTATAGAATACCCTCCAACGAAAACAAGGATTCCGGTGGTTATTCCCCGAAATTTTACAAAATTAACGTGCAAAGTTGTAGATTTAAAGTTTTTTGAACCGAGAATTTCGTTTCTATAAAATACCAATTTTTGGTGGTGGAATTTGTGTCAAATTCTAAATTTTCTTTATATGAAAATATTAGCCTACCATTTAAAAGAGACAAAATTACATAAAACAACTGTTTGTATCTGACTGAAAGAAGTGGAAACTATAAATCCCTATTTGCGGATGATTAAACTTATAAAATCGTAGTTACAAAAATACTGTGCATAGCGGGCCTACTAAAACGTAACATTTATACTTTAATAAATTAAATAATATATAACAAAAAAAAAGCAAAAGTGCTGCCACCAATGTATAAAATACCAATTTTTTCGCAGCCTAAATATAAAAAAAAATTAAAGAGTTACATTCTTGCTGTAGGTATCAGAATAAATTAATATTTTATTAATAATTCATACATTCTTTTAGTCTTAGTACAGGATGAGTCGGGAGGAACGCACCAAACTCCAGGTGAGTATTGTACACGTGAAAATAATAAAAAAAAACTGATATCCGATTCTCATTTGTTTTTAAATTATAGCGTAATTAAAATGTTTTAAATAGTTTACCGCTTCTTATCACAAATGCTGTAGGTACCGATTGTTTGATCCCTTTTGTTGTTCTAACATGTGTTAGTGTCAGTGTCAGTGTGTTAATCATGTTATCATGTTAATTTAGGAAATTTTGTTTGTTTGTAATTAAGCTATATTTTGAAAACAAATGAGAATCGTATAAGAACATATGGTTTTTTTAAAATTATTTTCACGTGTACAATACACATCTGGAGTTTGGTGCGTTCCTCCCGACTCACCCTGTATATTAAAAATAATAAAAATTAGGTATCTAAGTTAAAAATTCGTTATTAAATTGTTCTGTTGTAATTTATTTATTTGAATAATATTGTCAATAAAAATTAATTATAATATGACTACGGTACTGACAACTGATGAAAAAATTGTTTTCATAGCCGATTTTGCGCCCCTTTGGTAGCTGCTCCCTGTTTAAAACGTCAATATCTCAAGAACTATAAAAGACACACGAAACTTTATAATAATAAATTAATTAAGCCAAGATTGATGGTTTAAAAGCAGGTTTGGGCCGAGACGGGTAAAATGCGTCTTACCTGTTCCCTTGGGCTGAAATCTGCGAAGACCACTTTCAAAATCCGGATGACTTCTAGATACCTCAATATAAAAATATAAAAAAGGAATTGCGGCTAGCGTCATTCGTTGGTTTTGAGAATAAAATTTCTTGTTACATTTGAACTCCCCTTGTACTTTGGAAATTTCGTGTATGGTACATTCCACAATAATTCGTTGGTTTCTTGACAACCCCCAGTGGTAAATCCAGCCATAAATAGGTTGCCTAACAAATATCTATTGTGTAGGCACCGCACCTTTTGAAAGGGTACAGGTCCTGATTACCTACTAATATCAATAGTTTAGTTTAGCTATTTTGGATGCTCAATAACACACACGAAAATACCTTGACAAACTCCAAACGACTGATGAACTAAGATGAAAAGACTCTGCTTTATATTGAATACCTGCAATTTGCCTTTAACCTACATAATATACCAAAACGTAGGTACAATAATAAAAAAAAGGAAATTTTAAGTCCGGACGACTGCTTTTGAAGCGGGTACCCAAAGTTTATTGAGTTTTACAACTATCAGTAGTGGGTAAAACGAGAAATCAACAAATTATTGTGGAAGGTAATATAACTAATTTTATACAATATGAATTTGAACACTTAGTTCTAAAAAAACTGGACATTTTAGGTGTTTATTACACAATTTCGGTCAAACTAATACCTACAGCACTTTTTATGATGATTTAAGTAAAATACATAAAAAAACAAACAAAACTCCTAAAGGAAAACTGTAAAAAACGTTTACTTTATACCCTACAATCAAGTTTAACAATTAACCACATATGTTCAATTTTAATTATACGTTTTTTTTACTTAACGAATAAGCGGAAGCTATTTTTAGACAAAGTAAACATATTATAGTGTAGGTAAACTTATCGGCGAAAAAAAGGTTTTAATATTTGATTGATTTTACGTACTTACCCTATGGGCTTAAATTATTATTAGCCCCAATCGATATAAGAGTTAAAGCTGGAAATTATTAAAAAATATGTGCCTTAATAAGTTTTTATAAATTCCTTATATTCTACATAAAAAGTCTGGTTAGTTTTGCTGTTGTGTTATTTACTTTGTGATTTTTTTAATATTAATTCGTACACGTTTACTGCAAATTGGATCAAGCCGTAAAAAGTACTTTCCAAAAATTACAAAATTTAGATCATGCTTCTTAGAATTTTACCATTACAAAGGGAATTATTTTTTATGTCACAAAAATTTGATCTATCATCAGACTTATCTCTTTCCAGAGCGGTATTATCCACTTTTTAACAATTTTTAACAAGAGGTTTTGACAAAAAATATACAGGGCATTCCCACTTGGAAAATACTGTTTTAATTACCATAATAAATTTTTGTTTGGTCATTATTTCCTTTTTTGGGTATAGTATTTTTCAAGATATAAGAAAATGACTAAAAGTCTCGACTGCTTCTGAAGCCGCGTACACATACAGCGAACGAAGGCGAACAAATTCGTTCGGAAAGATTTACACGAATTTGTTTGGCCTTTGCTCATAAAATCGGCTTGGCGTCTACACTTAACGAACGAATATTTTCGCGTTCATTCTCTTTGTTTCGGGGGATATACACCGGACAGTTAATGGCGTCTGATGACGAATTAATAATTATTGCTAGTGCAGTGTGTGTTATTATTAATGAGGAAACTAGATCATCTCAGCGAAAAAGAAAACGTCGTTGGTGGATGACCTCATTATTTAAAAGTAGGAATACGTACAGAGGGACGGATTTAATGCACGATTTAACAGCCGAAATGGATTATGGCCTTTTCCAAACCTTTTGCAGAATAAATTCTACCGACTTCGAATGGTTATTGCGTTATTCCACTCCATTTTATTAACTGATGTTGTCAAATCAACATCCACAGCCAACTAATTCGCAGAGACGTCCACATATAAATTAACCCGAACAAATTCTCCCGCGAATTTTCTTTGATCTACCGCCTTTTGAGCAAACCTTTGCGAAGGCGAATGAACACGTTCAAACCCATTCGTTAGTACGTACACATTATCCGAATGAATTCGTTCGAAGCCGTTCGTTCGCCTTCGTTCGCTGTATGTGTACGCGGCTTGAGTGTAGTAAAAACCCTCGAAATTAGCATTTTATGGTACTATTAGGTAGGTTGACCTAATTATCGCACCCGACCGTACAGGGTCGTATTTCTACCTGACTGGAATAATATATAAGTATTCATGATGTCCTATTTGCCCCAGGTTATATCTAAACGTATAGGGTAAAGTGCGGACCTGAACTATTCTCACCTCTGTTGGCATGGCCATAAAGGATCACTTTCGAGGATTTTTATTGCAGTCGGAGATAATCGATATGTCTAGTCATTTTCTTATATCTTGAAAAATACTATAATTGCACATGGGTTTAAACATAATTGGTTTCAGGTAGTTTTGCTTTAACAAGTTGGTAGAATTCTGAGAACATATCAAATTATGTGATAACTAAAAAGTGAATAATTTGGTGACTGATTAAATCACACCCATAATTAAATAATAATTAAAGGATGTTATTGGATCCCACACTTTTTTCTCTTCACTTGTAATGAGCTTTAAATTTTCCTACAATAAGAAGTAAAGCTATGTTTGGTTAGAATCACTTTTTTCCAAAAAAATATGAAAAATTTAAGTTCATTAAAAAAAAACCTTTATTTAATATTTTAATAAGTTTTTATTATTTTTCAAGGATCATGAAGGTAAATTTAGCAACATAGGTTTGTCCGTGCTCCTTACTGTCAAGTGGCTGTACTTCGTGTTAGTTGTTTTATGTGTGGCCTGTGGCTAACCCCACTTTTTTTATTTATTTCATTTGCCTATATAATAGCCGATCTGTGCATGTGTTCGATAGAATGATCTATGAATAGAACACCGGCTCTGTATTCTAGGAGATCTTCAGCTCATACCGAACCAAAGTGTCCTCTCTATGTCTCAGTGTACCATTCATTATTTTATAAAACAAAAAGTTTCGTAAAAATGTGTGTGTTAAATGTTTAAATTAAAGAGAAAATGTGTTTTTTTTTTCAACTTTTGCAAGGGGATTTAATAATACAATAAATAATTTATCTTTAACTATTTAATTATTTACGAACTATTTAGTAAATTTCGATGTAAATCGTTAATTATTTAACTACCAATTTGTATCTCTATCCGTGTTATAAATAAATAACGAAATAATAATTATTCTCATCATTTTATTTCATATAATAATTGCCTTTTTGTTTGATCTATTATTACAATATTTAATTAAAATATGTTTTTTGCATCTATTGGGAAACGAAATGCGAACCGTAAACAAAATCAAAGTTTAAAAAAATTCTGCTAATTTCTTACCCAAAATATTTTTTACAATTTTAAAGCCAACATTACACGATTTAAACTTTCAAAGTTTAAAATAAAACCGCTAAAGCAATTAAAGCAAAAAAAGATGTCATTGTATTCTGGTGATCAAATTAAAAAAAAAAAAATACATGACACACAGGCCTTAAGGACTAACATATTATAGTGAAAAGACATGGATAAGCGAATAATACACCCGCGCTCAAAAGTGTGGTAGGACTAGCAAGTGCATTCCTTGACGGTTTTTTCACTGGTTTGAAATCCCTTCCGATAACGACTGTCTGCTGATTTATTATCCATATAGACAGTAATAACAGATGGTGGTCGCAACGTCTTTTAAGAAGACTGACTAACAATCTAAGCCGGAAGTTTTTGAAAAGCAGTTTCCTCCTATAGTGATTCTTGGGGAGCCCAGTTCAGTACTTAATAGGTATACCGGTTGGTGCGTCGCTCAGCGGAACATAGGAAATCCCATGTAAATTTTAAGGGGGCTAATTATTGGCTCCCCTGTACATTTTACAGAAAAAAATTAAGATAACTTTTTGAAGAGACCAATCTGAAAAGCCCTCGTGCCAAGTTTTAAAAAATTTTAATAAGCGAATCTTGAATAACTCAATTAAATGTAATTGCAAAATTACCAAATTTTCGGATGAGGTAAAACCAAACAGGCCTAGTCTAAATATTTACTTTTATTATTATATTAAGTTTTCAAGTTCTAGAGGATAGCTGAACTTCTTTCGTACACTACTTGTACCGATATTTTCGAATATACATATTTTGATTACGTCATTTATGTGTACTTCATCACTTTTATTATTGTGCTCAAATTCAAACCAATTCGAATTTGTATCCTGTTCTGATTCAATATTATAGTCCTCCGACACATAGGTTATATTACTGCCTCTGTCAGGTTCTTTCTTATGTCATTTAACAAGACATTTCTCATAGCTGCTTTCACCTATACACAGACGATATTTGTCACAAGGTAAAATTTTACCTAAACCGTCCGGCATTAGTCTGACAGACTACCACAGAACTTTATTATCCTTTAACCTATAAAAAAATAAACCAAAACATTAGGTGAAGCAACAGGTACGTGGAAGGTCCTACTTAGAAATGAGGGGACATAGTTTAATTGAAGTAGTCTGTCAGATGACGCCGAAGCAATTAAGGGTTAAGACTGTAAAATGAATATTGTCCCTAACATGAAAAAAAGGTTACTCATGTAATTCTCTATTATTTTTAAAAAGTTATTGTATTTTATTTCATTTTATTTTTCCACATCTAGTAAAATATTAAGAGTTCATTTCTGTCATTTTTCGGATCTATATTCGATCTTCTGAGTTAAACATTTACAGTTATTTATTGCGATGGCTTTGGACTCAAATTTATTGACAATACGTTTAATGGTTGAAATGGACCAGATAGGCTTGATGGGAAAATAATTTGAAAATATTTCAGATACTGCTATTGATGATCGACAAGGAAGTTTA
Source organism: Listronotus oregonensis (assembly GCA_019359885.1). Classification (NCBI taxonomy): domain Eukaryota; kingdom Metazoa; phylum Arthropoda; class Insecta; order Coleoptera; family Curculionidae; genus Listronotus; species Listronotus oregonensis. Next base: position 36,025 of record JAHBCN010003405.1, on the reverse strand, counting down.
AAGGTGTATGGAAGCCCAATACTGTAGAACAAGATTATCCAGGCGTGCAGGGCAGCGGGAAAAGGGGGATTGGCCCCGCGGATTTTGCAAAATGAATAGTAGTCAGGCCGGACTTTCATAATTCTTTGTTACTATCTATAAAGTTGACATCATCAAATGTCAAATTCAAACATTTACTTTTTTTTTATTTTTTACACAAAATTGTTGGTTATTAAACGATACTACTATAGAATATTTAAAATTATTCTGTAATGTAACTGATATATTATGGAAAGAGTAGATGGCGCCACTTTACAGCCTTCTATTTAAATGGTTGATATTTTTGGAAGTTTTGTATTTTTACCAGAAATCTTTAAAAAGAAAAACACGATTTTTTAAAATACATTTTAAACATTGTATGATAGTTTTATGTACTTATCACCAATTTTGTGATAAAAGAAGGGCAAAATAGTGTAAATGAGTTTAATCTAATCCTAAGATTCTGGTTGTACATTAAAAAGTGAAAATTTTTATAACTGCTTTATAGGCATATACTTTTCACTTATTACAAACATTCATGAGACAGAATAACAGTGGTTAAAAATAGTTTAGTAACCTTTGGTACCTAGGTATCCATTGTAACAGTATCCTTTAAATATTATGTGTCTACAGTATGTCGTCAAATTGATAATGTAAGTTTAAGAAACCAAAAATATAATTTCTTTTTAAACAAATACAGAAAAAGTAAAAAGGAACTTTAACATAAAATTTTACTGTCTTTCACTCAATTAGAGGGACCTGTATATATTAAAATTTGGCTGGTCTGCCCAGTAATTAATAATTTTGATCCTTTAAAAAAATGTACTAAATTATTAAAGGAAATAAAAGTACCTAAATGTAAACCTTATTTCTTTTTAATAATCCACAAAAATACACAAACATTGTGGAAATCATCTAAAAGATAGTTAAGATTGCCTTACTTTTCTTACTACTTACTGCTATTTCGTATGAAATTTTTATTTTCTATTATTCATAATTGATATATTATTATTTATTCGGTTACCTAACGTTACGTCTCATGAGAAGCACCTAATGTAAATATAAGAAATACCTTCCTAAAGTAAAAAATGCCGGGTATGTTACCCTTGGATTTGCAAGACAATACCATACAACCTCTAGTCATTTTGTTACGATATTATAAGTAACAAACAATAAACACAAAATTATAGTCACAATTTAATAAACACTAATTACTAAAATAAGATGGTTTTATTAATCCAAAAAACTTCTGCAACCACAAAATATAATCACACAAAGCAAAACAATCGAAACTAATACGGCGCAAAGGGCACAAACCACAACGAAAATGACGAATGATAAGACGAAGACGGTTGATGGTACAGCGCGGATATAGTTTCATAGGCGCCGCGCGCGCCGTTGCACCAAAAACGGTACTCCGGTCCTCATAAAAGTATAATGTGTTGCCTAACTACACACTGATTTATCAGTGTGTAAGTAGGCAATACATTAAATAATTTCGTGGAATTTTGTTATTGCGCAGAATCGACGGGGCCAACTCTGACATTTTTTGATCGAATGGGCCATAGCATTGGGCTTCCATACACCTTTAAACTACCTTGATGATCAATAGTAATTATTATTATTAGTTAAACTTAATTGTTACATTAAATAAAAGGTTTAATAAAAAATAATGTTAACGTGTCTTTTACTTTGAATGTAATGGTTGTAAGAATGATGAAACGAAAAAAAAATATTCCTTGTATTCGCCTGTACGTCAGATTTCACAAAGCCTTATAACAAATTGTTTGCTGGTGGCTGGTGCCTGGTGTCTGTTTGGTTTTACCTGGACCGAAAATTTGGTAATTTTGCAATTACATTTAATTAAATAATTCAAGATTCGTTTGTTAAAATTTCTTAAAACATGGCACGAGGGTTTGTCAGATTGGTCTCTTTAAAAAGTTATCTTACATTTTTTCTGTAAAATGTACACGGGAACCAATAATTAACTCCCTAAAAATTTACATGGGATTTCCTATGTTCCGCTCGGCGACGCACCACCCAGTAGATAATACATCGTATCACAGTTGGTGAGTGCAATAATATCAACAACGCAGACAAGAAGTCACGTTGTGATAAAAAACAATATTTTAATTAACCGCACCATCCTGCTCGAGAGCGAGATCGCACTCGCAATGTTTGGAGCAGTTTATCATACTTTTTTCCAAATTTATATGAGCGTTCGCCTTTAGCCCGTTTAAAACAACATACGGGGTGGTCGGTAATAAATGTGCCAAAAAGCAATCCTAGTTTAAACTCGTGTAAATAACGATGTTCTTTATAACTTAAGTTATTCTAACAGTCGTGCAGCATCAAGACGCTACCGACAAAAATACCCATTTTTTACTATACGCTCAACATGTTGGGGGCCATACTATCAGTGGTATTCCAAAACTTGTTGCAAAATACTTAAAACTAAAAATTACGAAGAATATACCGGACATGGGCTAAGGCGTTCTTCGGCTACCATGGTGGTAGAAAGCGGCGGTGATCACTTTGAAAAGACACGGAGGATGGCTTTCTTCCAATGTAGCAGAAGGATATATAGATGTGTCCATACAAAGAAAAATTGAAGTATCCCAAAAGTTGTTTAGGCCTTGTAACTTGGAAACTACAAAATCTGTAACAGTCAATCAAGAGAACCAAAACAAACACGAACACTCCGCTTCAACATCTTTAGTTCAACAAAAAGAAATACAAAAGGGATTGAGCTTCAACAATAATACGAATTGTACAATAAATATAACCATTAATCATAACGGTTCCGTCCAAAATTAATTTTCTTAGTTTTAATTAGCTTGTATTTTTTTTTGTTAATTTGATTTACTGTTTTAAAAATAAAAATAAATAATCGCAGTTTTCTTAAATCATGTTTTGCGATGTTTTTTGTTTATGTTGTTTTCAGGTACCTAAGTATAATAAAAAAATATCGTTCATTACACGTCCAGAAATGGATTTTTCCGTGCATTTTCAGCAGAAATTTTCTATTAATATTTGGTGTGGCATAATTGGTGATTTTATTATTGGTCCTTTTGAGTTATCCGCAAGGCTTTATGGTTAGTTATGATTAGTTGTGGTTAGTTTTTACAAAATAATTTGCTGAATCTACTCGATGATGTTCCTTTAAATTTACGACAAAACATGTGGTACATGCACAATGGTGCTCCACCGCATTATCTATTTGCAGTTCGCAATTTTTTAGATAAATGGTTTGGTCGTGGCAGTGAATTTCCATCTTAACTCCTTTTATTTTTTCTTTGGGGGTTATAAGTGATGGTCTTTAGTATATACCGAAGAAATCCGTACACGAAAGCAACTATTACAAAAAATTTATGACTCCATCAACGTTATCAGGAATAAAAAAGAAACTTTATTTCAAGTAAGGCGCTATTTGGTGAAAGGATTAAGGAAATGCCTAGAAGTGAATGGTAAACATTTTGCGCATTTGTTGAAGTAATTCCATTGTTTTATTCTTTATTAAATGTTATCTTCATTGAGTGTTAAGTATTTTTTGGCTGTGCAATAAAATGTTTAAAAGCAATGGTTTGTTTAACCAAAGTAAATGTGGATACCTTTTTTCCCTTAAAATCATGACTCCATTATAAAATTTTATAAAATATAATAATAAAGCAGTAACAGTAAGAAAGTTATAGCATAAAACAGCGTGTCAATATGGTGTAATTAGCGCCATCCACATTTTATGTCAAAAAGTAGTATAAAATCACATGTATTAACCCCAGAGACCCCCTCAGTTTTCATGTCGATATCTTAAAAACAACTTAAACTATTTAGGAAGGAGGAAGTTAGGTTAGGGATAGGAGGTTATCCTCAACTTTGCCTTTTGTAAAATTTATTTTTTACAATAAAGTCTTTATTATTATTATTATAATTATTAAATAACAATTTAAAAAAATAAACTGTAACCCTCTGCATCTTATTAATGAGCGACATTTTACTAAGGCATATTTGGTTTATGTATATGTATATGATGGACAGTCATTTTTCGGAATATCGGATTTTTAACTTTAAATAAGCCCAAGTTATTAATTTTACAAAAAATTGGTAATATTTTGGTTTTTCTAACTGTTTTTTAGGAAAAACTCACCGATAAGGTAAAATAAAAAAAAATATATTTGTTTGTTTTTTGATTTTTTACAAAAGTCTTATTGGCAATATCGCGATTAAATAACAATTAAATCAATTTTTTTACATATATTTTTCTTATAGAAAATAGGGATAACAACTTTTGTACAAATTCTGTTTTTTTTTTAATATTTTTTGTACGTCACTTTCTAAAAAATGGTACTACTCGTAGTGGTTTGCTGTTTAATATCAGGTATCAAAACTTGTAATAACTATTAAAAAAAATAGGGAAATGGTAACACGAAATAATTTTAGGAATATTATACATACTTGCAACTATCACTAATATGTGTCGTATAATAAAATATATAGATTTGTCTATTTTTAGCTTTGTTATGTTTGTTAAGAAATATTAATACATCAAACACGTATTTTAAATTCCTTTAAAGTGTTGTGCAAAATGTTTTTTAACTATTGAAAACTAAATTTAAATGTCAGAAATTCTGAAATACACCAGGTGTACTACCGGTTATATTTAAGGCTTTCGACTAGACCTATTTTGGATATATTACATTAAGGATGCGGTGGTATACTGTTAATAGATTGAACAAATTATGTCTCTGTTAGGATTAAAAAAAAACTAAAAAAAATTATAGCAGAATCAGGGAGGTTTCCTAACCCTTACCCCTACTTTTATTAATAATGTCTTATAGTTATTAAGGTATTAAGGGTATTATAAGGATAATAATGCTTGAGGTCGATGGTGTGTTATACGTTGACCGAAAGCGTGATTATCCTTAATACCCGTGGTGCCTTCAACGTTTAATGTCCGACTAAATATTCTCTATATGAGAAAAATTTGAATGAATTTTGAATATATTAGTTTAAACAAAATCAAGTACTAGCATTTACCTGAAAAAATTGTCGAAACGTAATTGTGGTAACCATGGTTGTAAGTTATTTATCAATAAGACAGCACATAAAAAATAATTTTGCGATTGAGGCATAAAAATGTCCGAAGTAGTGGAAAATACCCACCTCCTCTAAGATATTTTAGTTAAAGCTGCTAAAGCTGAGTATGCGCTTGTGCCAGAAAAAACTAGGCGGATTTACGAGAAAGAATATTTCCATTTTGAGCCCTGGCTGACGGAACACTGCGTGGACCGTGTGGACGAAACCGTTTTGATGGCTTATTTTCAAGATTTGTCAGAGTCATATTCTGCAAATTCCCTTTGGACAAAGTTTTCAATGTTACGTAAAGACTTGATAGTTCTCTGCAACAGTTCCTAAAGCAACTTGGGAGATATTATCTGCCTAAAAAGTCGAAGGTTCTGACTCGCGAACAAGTTATAACTTTTTTGAAAGAAGCGCCGACTGAAAAATATTTGGCAGATAAAGTTGCATTAGTGATAGGTGTATTCGGAGCTTGTAGAAGAGACGAGCTTGTGAAAATGAAGTTTTCCGATATGCGTGATATGGGTGAGCATATATTTATTGATATTCCACAAAGTAAAAATGGGCAAGCACGGAGCTTTTTGATTATTGATGACAGTAAAATGTGCGCAACAAAGTTAATTCGGGAATATGTGTCTTTGCGACCTGAAAGTGCACCTATTGATAGGTTGGTAATTTTTTACTTACCGGGCCCACGGCCGATTTTATTAAAATTATTATAATTATATATTTATACTGAGCATTTTTGGGGCGCTGATCACGATTCTGAGGTCAAATTTTGTCGGACACTTTTAGTTTTTATGTTATAACGCCCCACTCGGACCTAACCTCAAAATTGTACAAACTTTCCTAAAATTTCTCCTTAAAACTGATTACAGCCAAAATTGAAGATTTTATGGAAATACACCTATTATTTTATAAGATAAATTTGATTTCACCTTCATTTAACAAATATTTTTAATAAAAAATAGCACAACAAAAATATTATTTTTACTTTTAAAAATATCAACTGTCTAAAAGGTAAAATTTTACTTTACGGACACCACGCCGGTTTTCATGAATTTTTGCATACGGGGGTTTTTTGGGGCGCTGATCACGAATCTAAAATTAGTTTTTTCCGGCAACCTCTGGTTTTTGAGTTATGAGGCCTCCAAGTGGACTAACCTTAAAATAAACATTTTTCCAAAATTCCTCCTTCTTGAAACTGATTACCACCAAAATGGAACATACACTGATTGGGCAATTATATATTAAACGAATACACTAAAATTTACAAAAGTTTATTGCTTATTTTTAGTAAAAAACACCTCAAATAAATCCAGTTTTTTATATCTTGACAACTTAATTATAAATCCGGCAACCAGTTATACATCACATATCTTCTTACAAGGTACAGAAAAGTGGATTTATTTAAGATCATTTTTACTTAAAATAGACAATAAATTATTGTAAATTTCAGTGTATTTGTTTAATACATAAGTGCCTAATTAATGTATGTTCCCATTTGTTGTAATCAGTTTCAAAGGAAATTTGAGGTTAGTTCACTTGGAGGCTTTAACTCAAAAACCGAAGTTGCCGGAAAAAACTAATTTTAGATTCGTGATCAGCGCCCCAAAAAAACCCCGTATGCAAAAATTCATGAAAATCGGCGTGGTGTCCGTAAAGTAAAATTTTACCAATAAAAATGGTGCATAATAGTTTTTATGTGCTTAAATGTCAGAATACTGGTAGAAATAGTTACTTTAAATTGTATATATTTTCAACTGCTAGTTGGAAATTAGAAAAAAGGTCAAAATGAATAAATGCATTCAAAAGAAAAAAGTAGGTAGCCGAATGACGTTCGGGTTTCGAGGTTAGGCGAACTTTCAAATTTGACGTAACAAGAAGAAAAACTTACGTTATGTTTCTTCTTTTCCTGAAGTTTTTTAATGATTTGTGGGTTTTTAAAAGAAAAAGATTATTTTTAATAGACTAAGTAGTGTCTGTGTAGTCTCCTGTGATTGTGAATAGAGAAAATGGCTATAAAGCCTTTAAGTAAGTAAAAAAAGCCATAGACTCGTAAGTTTTCAGGTGATTTTTAACTTATCGGACTAGTTGCCGATTTTCGTCTAAGGTTAATAAAAAAACCATTCATCAATTGAAAATAAATTATTATTTTTAAAAAGCCTGTTTAATATGCTACATTTTTAAATATATTTTTTATTTTTTATACTGACATTTGTAATATTATTTAACTGTCATTTGCATTAGTTACACCGGATAACCTTATTCCTCAATAAAAAGTTCCGAAAAGTTTTATTACTCTTTTTATGCTTACTTTCTAAGCTTTAAAATTGTTTATTCACCATGATATTGTACTTCACTTTTACAGTGCTGAACAGGTTTTTATATATTAATTTACGAAAAATAAATATATATTATACGTAATCTTACACCTCTTTCATGGATTGGAAGCATGATTTAATGCAGCCGTCAGATGTCGTTGTAATCGCGCACGGTGCCAATACAATTTTGTTGACATTTTTAAGAATAAAAATAATATTTTTGTTGTTCTATTTCTTATTAAAAATATTTGTTAAATGAAGGTGAAATTAAATTTATCTTATACCTAAAATAATAAGTATATTTCCATAAAATCTTTCATTTTGACTGTAATCAGTTTTAAGAAGCGCCCCAAAAAACCCCAGTATACAAAATCACAATAAAAACGGCTGTGGGCTCGGTAAGTAAAAAATTACCGATAGGTTTTTTTTGTGCTATCTTGATGAATACTGATGAACGATGTACTGTGCAGCCTATAGGTAAAAATACATTTGAAAATATACCCTTTAAGATTGCTACATATTTGAGTTTACCTGATGCTAAGGCGTACACAGGACATTGTTTAAGACGTACAGCGGCAACAATTCATTCTGATGCGGGAGGTAGTTCCGAGAGCTTAATGAGGTTAGGAGGCTGGAAGAGTTCTTCGGTAGCACGAGGTTACGTGAATGTTAGTGAAAGCTCCAAATTGGCTAATGCTTCCCTTGTAGTTGGGAAAAGTATTACTTCAAGTAACACAGCAACTGCGGTAGGGTATGGAAATGTGGAATTTTCCGGTCAGTTTGAAAATTGTACGTTTTACTTTAAAAAATAATTTTTAATATGATAAGTATATTGTGTAAGTATGTTTGTATTTTCGTAATTAATGCTTAAATGAAGATAATGTATTGTTTATTTATTGGTAAATTTGTAGGCCCTAGGGCGTTATTTTTTTAATAAACGCCCTAGCGTAATATTTTGGATTTAACTGACTTTGACATAATATTATTATTTGTAAAATAATAAACCAGTCGGACATTAAATAATATAAAATCCAAAAATTGAAGATATATTAAAATTTGTCAAGTCTTAAAATAAACCTACCAATGATTTTCAGTATTTGTTGTTGTGTAGTCAGACTCTATAAAATGACGTTTGCATTTAGAGTTATCTTTACTATTGCAGCAATACCACTTATTAACAGAGATCTCACCTTTGAAAATAGCTTGTACCGGTTGTACAAATAAAAAAGGATGCCGGTTGTATCTCGAAAACTATTTATCGCACAGCGTTGGGGAAAAACAATTTCTAGTAAAAGTGGCCAAGAGAAATAGTTGGAAACTATTTCCAAATTTCTAAAACTACCACGAGATGGCGCAACCACATCGGTAAATTAAAAAAATATATTTTTTTCTCCAAAATTAGCTAGTATAATATACAATTTTGATAACATCAGCAAAAACTCTAACCAATTCTGCATCAGTTTGGTTAAGAACTGTTTGTCCTGTTTTCAATAATAAGGGTGGGGGAAGATGGTAAATAATGCAACTTTCAAATAGTTCTATCTCCCACATCTTTAATTAAAGTGGTTCAAGTGCATACAGTATTTTTTCTTTTACTCTATAGTAATCATTTTTTAACTCTGTCACAAAGACTGTTTTTATTCATTGTTAATATTATTTATCATTTGAAAAACAAATTACTTTGAAATAACTCGAAAACGAATGAAGATATCAAAACGCGGTATTTGCCAGAGTGTAGGTATTTTTTTCCCTTCTAAACCTACAATAACAAATTATATCGTTGTATTTAACTTTCTCGATAAAATCTCGAAAAACCGAGTTTTCCGTTAACAACGCCTTCTAGTTGGTTAACTACAAACTAGCCGACACCAAAAAGGACAACATTTAAAAGAGCTTTCTTTCTTTCAAACGAATACACTTGAATCACTTTCGTTAAAAGATGGTGGAGGTAGAGCTATTTAAAAGTTGCATTATATATCATCTTTCCCCACTCCTATTATTGGAAATACGACAAAAAGTCCGTAACCAAACTGATGTAGAATTGGTAAGAGTTTTTGTTGATGTACTTACTTTGCACATGCAAATAAGTGCGCAAAGTTTAACTTTGCGCACGGAAACTCTTTGCGCACGCATTTTCGTTCGGCATATTTGCCGTATTCATGGTCGATTTTTTAATGTATTAATAACTTTTGGATAATATAATATTAAAAAAAAAAGGTTCTACATATTTTTTTATTGTGCGTTATTGAATTTTAGATACATTTGGCGCTTAGTAAATATCCCCTATTTATCAATTTTCTTTATTATCATTTTAATATTTTTCCATGCACCATGTATTTCATAGACACCATGCTAAACAATAAAAAATCATAGAATTTTTTTTGTTGCTGCAGCAACCAAGTACAAATATTTTCTAATGTCACGGAAGCATCAAAAAATTCGGTAAACAGTTTAAAATAAGTTTCTAAAAATGGAGGAAGAATTGCCAGACGATGTTTTAAAAGCCGCAGGTTTGGCCAACTTAGAGCTGCTGGCGGCAAAATCAAAAGAAAAGTACGAGAAACAGTATAATTCATTTGAAACATGGTGTAAAGAAAAAGGCGTTAGAACTTTGAAAAAGAAGGTACTTTTAGCCTATTTACTCAAACCAAGCAAGGAATTTAGTCCAAATACTTTAAAAAAATATAGATATCGGCAAGTTTTATAAGTTGGCAGCATTTATTAAGAAACAAAATGTAGGCTTTCGGCCAAAAAAGTCAAGGATTTTTTCAAAAAAAGAAATATCTACATTTATTAATGAAGCACCTGATGAAATATATCCTTTGATAAAAATTGCGACCATTTTCGGACTTGCTGGCGCCTGCAGACGAGACGAACTCGCAAAAATGAAAACATCCGACATCGAGGACAAAGGCAACCTAATTGTTGTAAAGATTCCAGACACAAAAAACTATACCTCACGTACTTTCGTCCTGTCTGAAGAGATCAACGGCGGAAAGTATTTGTTCTTATATCGGAAGTATACAGCATTACGGCCACCGACAACACATCAACGGTTTTTCGTATATTTCAAAAGGGGAATTTGCACACAACAATGCGTTGGGATCAATACATTTGGGATGATGCCTTCTGAGATAACAGCATTTTTAAAGTTGTCGAATCCAGAGCTATATACCGGCCACAGTTCCCGGCGATCATCTGCAACGTTACTTGCAAATTCCGGAAAAGGACTCATAGATATAAAGCGGTTAGGCGGTTGGAAATCGACAACGGTAGCCGAGGGGTACATTGAAGAATCAACAGGCTACAAAAAGGGGTTAAGTAAAAAAAAATTAAACTGCAACAAGCCAAAAACTCTCAAAAAGCCAGATGAAATATCCTGTTCCACAGACGCTGTTCAATCAGCTAAAACACAAGATTTCGTCTTAACATCGAGCAGCGGACCATCATCGACGTTCCTAAGAAATCATTTGAAATCGGCCATAAACCTTCAACATGCAACTAATTGTACTTTTAACATTAATATTGTTAATAATAATTAATAATAGTTTTTTTGTAAAATCAGTTAAAATAAAAATTTAATTATTTACTCTGGATTTTTAATTTTTACTGAAATATTCGTATATTTCTAATAATCATATTCTTTAATAAAACGCTCGTTAAAAAGTATTCGCAAGTAGAAAAAGTATTGTTCCTAATACTTGCGCAAAGTGACTTTTCCGCACTTAAAGCTTATCCGAACTCCGCTTCGCGTCGTTCGTCTAACTGCTCTGGCGTGCCGAAAAGTATCACTTTGCGCACTTATTAGGAAAATAACTATTTTCCAGAGCTGTGCGATAAATAGTTTCCGAGATGCAGCCGGCGTCCATTCTTATTTGGACACCCGGTACATTTAAACAATTTACATTTTTACATGTTCGATAACAACAGCTATTTAAAAACATTTAAAATATTAAATCTGTAAAACTTTTAACCTACTTCATTTTCCTATAATTTAGATATTTTGGCTTCAACTTTTATATCAATCAAAAATAAACATTTTATTTCCTAACACCAATGAACTTGACATAGTTGAAGACGGGCAGGTGGAGTGGTCATAAAAATCAGAATTTATGAACTAAAAATATTAACTCAGCTATAGTCGAGAAATTTTAGTATTAAAAATAAGTTGTAAAAATATAAATACGTTTTAGCACAGCTTATAGAGATTTGCATTCGTACAAAATTAGCTTTTCTTTGGTTCTTTTATAAAAAAAACCGTCAAAATGGAAAATTTTTCTTTTAAAGTAAATAATTTCAATTTTATAGTGATGTTGCCAATGACATTTTTTTTGCAGAATCAAAAAACAAACAAAATGTCTTTTTTTTGTTAATCCTTATTGGTAAATTTCCCACAGAAAAAGTTGGAAAAACAGCTAAAATTAACAGCTTTTAAAAAATGTATAACTCGGATCCTTTTAAAGTTGAAAATCTAATACTCGGGGAAATGATTATAAAATCTTATTTATAAATAAAAAACCGAATAAGGCTAATTTTTGTCCGGATTTTGGTTTTTTAGGTTCAATGCACTTTTTTTTTAATGCTGGTACCTGCTGGTTTTGCTGTTAGGTGTTATTTATCAGCTTTTATTTTGCTCTGTTAACTGTACTTTTTCATCGAAACAGTCTGCGAAGTGGCCGATTCAATGCTCTAGTTATGGTTTCCTTAAACAGACATTTAATACACGAAATACCAAAAACGAACAAGAAATTTTTTATTCACTATAATAAATTGTTCCTCAAACAAATTCTTTTATCAATATTTTTAATTACAAATTAATTTATTTGTTCCCAAAGGACATGGCACACATAACATGGGATTCTGTTCTTTGGGTCAATAGGAACATCTTTTAAATGGGACATTTTTGTGCAGGCCTATAGGGTGGCCCAAAAAAATCACTGAAAAGTTAAAGTTAAACTGTTTATTAATTCCAATATAAACATATAAAAAGAGTAAAATTTTGTCCAAATCCAACGCAATAATATTTTATATATTTGTTAGGAGTAAAAATACACGTCCCTCATATCTATCTCAAACGCGTCGAGGCGCAGAGGGATCGACGCAATAAGCTGCAAGTGGATAGACTGCATGCTTAAGAGCAGATCAGTATATACTTCAATTCTTGAAGAAACTCTTGTAGCTCGGGTTGAGCGAGGATGTCCGCAAGGGGGAGTTCTGTCCCCACTGCTGTGGAACCTTGTCATGAACGACTTACTAAATGTCCTTCAACTGGAAGGGCACCAAACATTGGGATACGCTGACGATCTCGTCATTACGGCCCAAGGAAAATTTAACAACACTGTTAGGGATAAAATGCAACAGGCCCTAAACGCAGTCACCAGATGGATGAGAAAGGAGGGACTAAACATAAACCCCTTCAAATCAGCCATAGTTGCCTTTACCAAAAGGAGTAATCTAGAGGGCTTAGAACCCCTGAACCTACGAGGTGAAGCAATCAAGATTGTGGGAGAGGTAAAATATTTGGGTGTCATCCTAGACTCTAAACTTACCTGGAACCAACATTTTCAGAAAACAAGAAAGAATGCGGAGATGACTCTTATGTTAATCAGACGCTCTCATGGGAAAAGATGGGGTCTTAAACCAAACGTGGTTTATTGGCTATATACCATGGTGGTAAGGCCCATGATAAAATACGCATCATTGGTATGGTGGACAAAAATGCGACAAAGAACTGCTGTTACAGAACTGGGCAAGGTACAGAGACTTGCTTGCTTAGCTATAACAGGAGCAATTAAAACAACCCCAACAGCAGCCATGGAATGTCTTTTAGACCTTCCACCACTTAACCTCATAGTGATTGGAGAGGCAAGAATGAGCTACTTTCGACCGCAACAAAAACCAACTGGTGTCTATGCTAGTTTGGGACACAACAACATAAAAAGTCAGGTTGTGGTTAGTTGTGGTTAGACCAGATGATTCCCCAATACTCATTTAACAAAAACTTCGAGATAAAAATTCCAGATCGAAGTGAGTGGCAGCAACCCGATCTCCCCGACACGGTTGGAGACATCATCTGGTATACGGATGGTTCCAAAACCGAGCAGGGATCTGGAGCGGGCGTGTACATACAGTGAAATGAGGAATTCACAATTCTCCATTCCACTAGGAACACACAGTACTGTATTTCAAACAGAAATATATGCTTTACTGTACTGTGCAAAAGAAAATAACAGAAGGGCTTATAAAAACAAGCGAATCTGCATAATAACAGACAGCCAGACGTCACTAAGGGCACTAGTAAACCCCAAGGTGACGTCCAAGCTGACATGGGAATGCCAAAAAGAACTGGAGGTCCTGGGAGAACGCAACAGGGTAACTCTCCTGTGGGTATCAGGACATTCGGGAATAGAAGGCAACGAAAAAGCGGATGAGCTAGCAAGACATGGATCATCCACACCATACTTTGGACCAGAACCTGCCCTTGGAGTGACCAAAACCACAGCACGAGGGCAAACCAGGGAATGGATCCGAAACAAACACAAGGAATACTGGGAGAACCTCGGTAGAATAAGACATGGAAAGAGCTTCATAAGGGGCCCATCCAAAAGAACGAAAGAAGAACTACTCAGACAAAGTAGGAAAATACTTCGCATAACAGTAAGGTTGCTAGCAGGGCACGATAACCTAAGAGGGCACCTACACAAGATAGGCTCATACAATGGGGACCCAAGTTGCAGAATGTGCGACGAGGGTAAAGAAACAGCCTACCACATACTGTGTGAAGGTGAAGCGTTACATCACAAAAGACAGGCATTATTTGGGCAACCGAAAATGAGCCCACAGGAAAATATCAACCAACCAGTCTCGGGGTTATACAGAATTGTAGAAGGAACAAGACTAATGGGAGGATTGGTATAAAAGACAATGGGAGATTAGGCACAAAAAGTCCAAGAGGCTGCGCTGCCTCCGGTAGTGAAAGATGGCTCCCAGGAAGAAGAAGAAGAAAAAGTAAAAATAATAGGCCTTTTCATCACAATTTTTTTTGTGCTTGCGTCAGTATCAGCAATTTTTTTCGTACTGTTTTTTGTAAACAAGCATGTTAAAGGGCCTGTAAAGACATAATTAAAATAAAAAAATACTAAAGAAAGTATAGTTATTGAAGAAAAGAAATACGAAAATAAAAAAAAAAGTGCCTTAATTAGCAAATAGGTTTTTTAATCGATTATTATAATGATATCAGTACGAAAAGGAACGAAGAAGCGGTGTTGTTATGGAGTATGTAAGAGTGATACACGCTATAAATCATTTAAATACAATACAATTTAATTAATATAACAATTGTATATATGTGGTAGGCCTAATTAGAATAAAATTATAGATACTTTTTGTATCGTAAAGAAGTAATGATGTCTAACCTCTCAATCAGCTCACTTCTTTTTCCTTTTTAAAGACGTCCATGACATTTAAGCTACCTTTTTAATTGCGTACAATTATGGGCTTCAACTGAATTATAAATCAGAGAAGCACCATCAACGATTTTTTCCAGTAAATGATTTAATTGGGGAGATAATACTGCATTCCCAGCTATTGTCGATCAAAACAGTACGAAACTTTTGAATTGCCGCTATTTCAACATGGCCACTGCGCTTGCGCTTGTCACATGATGAAAAGGCCTATTTGATTTAACATTTAACACATACAGGGTGGTCCAGTACCAAATAATTCGTTAATATCGTGATATACTTGTATATATTTTCAGAATTTATACATTTCTGACTGTTTATTTAGCTAAATTTAAGTTAACATATTTTGGTTTATTGTGTCAAATATACAGGGATATTTAAAATTAGAGATTCTTTTTTTGGTTTGTTTCCACAATATATTTTGTGACCTATAAAGAGATACATTGTTTTAAAATCTGCACATTTTTCTGGCAATTTTTTTACAGAGGTATAGTAAAATTAAGCTAACCCATAACTAAAATAATTTTTGTGTACACCTACAGGGTGAAGTATCTAGGAGGTTTCATTCACCATGTCTCCTGGATTTACCCATATTTTAAGGATACGTCTTAATTAATAATAAAAACGATTTTCATTACTAAGTACATTTTTTTAAAAGGGATCCAACAAAAAAATTATTTACATACTTGCTTAGAGTTAAAAAATGTGATTTGCTATTTAACACCTACAGGGTGATCCAGTATCGAAGAAATAAACATGTTTATGCCAAGTGATATGGTAATTTTATTATATATTTGTATAATTCTTTAGAATTTTACTTTTCTCTCAGTTTCTTGTGCTCCAAGTCAAAAAAGCGAGCTAATATTGCGTATTTGAAATTTTAAGCTAATAATTATATAAATTAATAGGTAATTTATTGAACAATGTTAAATTTATAATAAGTTATTTTAAACCAGCAATTTTTTGCGCGGCAAATAAATTTAAAACGACCCTTCCTAAAAATATAGATAAATCCAGGAGACATGCTGAATAAAACCACCTAGATACTTCCCCCTGTAGGTGTACACGAAAATTATTTTAGTTTGAGTAGCCCTATTTTATTATACCTTTGTTAAAAAATTTGCAGAAAAATGTGCAGATTTTAAAACTATGTACCTCTTTATATGTCACAAAATATCTTGTAAGAGCAAAGCAAAAAAACCTTTAATTCTAAATATCCCTGTATATTTAGGACAATAAACCAAAATATTTTACCTTAAATTTATCTTAACAAACTGTCAGAATTGTATAAATTCTGAAAATATATACAAGTATATCACGATATTAACATTTTAGTTGGCATAATCCATATTATTTATTCGATACTGGACCATCCTGTATGTGTTAAATGTTAAATCAAAATATTTTAACTCTAAACAAATATATAAAATATTATTTCGTTGGATTTAGACCAAATTTCACTCTTTTTATGCGTTTATATTGTAATTAATAAACTTTTTAGTGATTTTTTGGGCCACCCTATAGGTCTGCACCAAAATGTCCCATTTAAAAGATGTTTCTATTGATCTTAGAAACAACATACTCAAATTTAAAAAAATCGTTCGAGAGCCAGAATCCCATGTTATGTGTGCCATGTCCTTTAGGTACCCAAATTTAACAGTTTGTATTTTAAAAAAATAAATGTTTACCGTAAATTATAAACAAAAAGTTGGTTTCATGCACGAAATAATAACTGTGTTTCCGAAACAGTCGATCTGAAACCAGATGAATTACATTTCCTGTTACCAAAATAATAGCATCACCTAATTTGGTTAGTTCTGGTAATGCAAGTTTATTGTTTAGTCAATAATTTTATTTATTAATAATTGCATATATAATTACAAATAAGTGTTTTAAAATAGTTTGGCTTTAACAAGTTTGTGGTAGACCTATCATTTTAAAAACATATCGATTTATATATTAACTTAAAAGTCAACAGTGGCTTCTCTAAGATTTTTTACAGTTTAAAAGTTTGCAATTTCCAAAATTAAAATTTTTTGTTCCCCTTGAGGCCAACCAGTCATCTAGTATATATTTGATGTGGGTCCCATGTCTCACTTTTTAAATAAAAAATCCTTAAGTCACCAGTGAAAGTCAAAAATTTAGTCTTAGTCATCAATTAATTCACACCCAGAGCTGTCACAACTACTTTCAAAAAGTATTTTTTTTTATATCTTGGGACAGTCACGAAGGCTTAATTGAGGAGATAATACTGCATTCCCAGCTATTGTCGATCAAAACAGTACGAAACTTTTGAATTGCCGCTATTTCAACATGGCCACTGCGCTTGCGCAAACGTAACGTGGGTGTCTTTAGTGTGGTGAGAGGGAGTTTGTTCACTCGGGACTTAAATTTTTGGAGATTGGAAGGAGAAGGAAAAACTTCTGCGGGCAGCAGGTTCCATAGTCTTGACACTCTAGGGATGAAGGAACGAAGAAAGCGAGAAGTTTGGGGCCTCTCTAACTGAACTGTAAAAGGATGCATAAAAGTTGCACTACGTGTTGCTCTGTTGGGAGCTGCCAGAAAAGGAATTATACTGGCCAAAGAGCGAAGATCCCCTACAGCTTGGCAGTGGGCAAGAAGAGGAAGCCTTTCTGTGAGCGTTGGATCATTAATAAGACGAACGGCTCTTCTTTGAATGGAGTTCAGAATGCTAAGTGTTGTAGGGGACGCAATTTCCCAGACATAAGAACAATATTCTAAGGAGGGTCTGATTTGGGATACATACAGAGTGTACAGATTGGAAGAAGAGAAATATTTTCTGGCTCGGAAAAGGAATTCAATCTTTTTTGAAGCTGCCGAAACTATGGATGAAATGTGTTTGTGCCAGTTGAGGTTATTCTTAAAAGTAACGCCGATAATATAAACGACTCTGTTCTGCAGAACTTGGCCGCTCATATGTAAGGGATGAGCATTTGCAGACTTTTTTCGCGACAGCGAACATGACTGTGTTTTCGAGGCATTAAACTGAACAAGATTTTTGGCGCCCCAATCCAAGATAAGTTTGAGGTCTTGTGAAATAGATATCTGCATTGACCTGCGCTTGTTTTCGAAATTAGAATTACACGTGGCTTAAGAAATTAAATACTAGAGTGGAGGGTACTATCGTCAGCAATACTATAAATGGGATTGATAGAGTTCGGGGGTGGAAGTAAGAAAGAGATCTAGGGGGTTAGAATTATGGGTGGGAACCCTAGGAAAGTAGGTAGGCTCCATAATTAGATTGGTGAGCGGTGAGCGAGTTGCTGATTGTAAAATTTTCTGCTGCTCTGCCTTGTGTATCAGTTTTTGTGGAGCCTAGCCAATCCTTATTATGAACATTAAAATCCCCGAGGACGATTTCTTCGGCCGATGGAAACTGGGAAATAATGAAAGGAAATCAAAGAACTCGTTGTGGGAATTGTCAGACGGGGACTGGTATATACAGCAGATGAATTTGGTAGAAAATCTGAAAGTAAGTTTAAGCCAAAGAATATCAGGCCTACCCGATTCGAGGTTAGAAACCCTAGCACAAGCCAGGTCGTTGCAAACGTAAGCACAAACGCCGCCATGGGGTCGAAAAGATGAAATGAGTTCAGAACCTGGGAAAAGGGGGTGGTTGGTTGCTGTTTTGGGACTTATTTGGGTTTCGGTAAGAAATAGTATGTGGTGTTTGGAGGATTGAAGATAATGGTGATCAGAGGTTACGTTGGAGTTAAGCCCATATATATTTGTGAAGGATATCAGACTTTTCGATGGTAGCCCCCAAATGTACCCCTCGCCCGAAGAACCGAATGGAGGGGTATTTTACCTCCGGATAACTTTACGTTCGGGTGTGCCATCAACATTATTTCCCAATTTTCCTAGAGTGTTTGTTAAAAGTTATTTAATTATCAATTAAAACTAAAATTAATTGAATATTTTAGTAAGTACTTTATTTAAACTACCACATATATTAAACACGATACACTAAACAAATAAAATGTTTAATCAACATGCATCATACGCGAGTTAAATGAGGAGTTCGACGAAGTATGTTTTAAAAAACTTTTATTTACTTAAAAGGCCTAAACTTAACCTAATAACTTATAATATTATTCTAAAACTAAGGTGAACAATTAATACCGAACAGCATAAAGCTTTGACACGAAATTAATGTTACCGAACTAATTACATGATTGCTTTTATAATATAAAATATACATAGTCAGCATTTATATAGTTATAATTTATACGGTAAACAGTTATTCTGTGTTAAGGGATATTACTCCTCCACCCTGAGTTCTTTCAACGTCCTCGTTGATGATTTTCTCGAGTGTTTTAATGGGGATGACTTTTAAGAGTTTATGCTTCCTCCGCTGATATATAACAATACTTAAACCACATACAAAAATAATGCCTATAATTGAAAATATAAAATAGTAATGTGTTTGTGGCTGAAGGGTTAGATTTTCGAATTTAGTCGGTTCTAAAAGATCTTCTTGGATTTTTGTTGGGTCTTCCAGGTGTCTGATTTGGAGATTTATGAAAAAATTAGTTTGCCTAAGAATTGTTGCCTCTGGATATGTGGTTGAAATGTTGTTTATTACTAAAGAGTATTTTCTTTGGTTGATGATGACGTCACACTGGCTTTGAATAAGGGAGCAGCCTTGAAGGGTTTCTTTTTGAAATTGAAAGCAGTCTTCATAGACAGTTTCTGATGTCTTTGTGTATAACAGCAAAGAGTTTTTGTAAGTTAGGGTGTGCACCTGGTAATTATTTTGTACAGTGGCGTACTGACAATTTTTCATTAAGGAACAGCTGTTAATAAGTGGACTAGAGCATATCCATCTTAAATTTATCTCTTTACAATTTTTGTACCAAAATTCTTTACAGTAATATTTACTAGGGCTAATTAAAATTTTTGACTCATTACTTGGTATAGGATATACAATTTTTAAGTTACATAAGTTTCGTTCAAAAATTGGTATTTTGATTGCGAGAATTGCCATTTCATTTGATATTAGGAGACCGGTTTTGCAAATTAAAGTTAACTCTGATATATGTTTTATTGACCATAGGGCGTTTTTAGGATAATGTATGTTTAAATATTGCCAAATTTCGTTAATTTCATCAAGACTAAATATCTCAAGATCTAAAGTTTCTAAATGTGCAAATAAGAAAATTCTTAACAGTTTTTCCAAAAATTGATTTAAATTGTTTATTTGTAGGTATTGGTCTTGTAATAAGATTAAATTTATTTCGTTATTTAATTTTCAAAGTTCAGCTCTAATAGTCTTTGAGTTTTCATTTATAATTTTTATGTTTTTTTCGAATTTAGTCTAATATTACCTGCGAATGAACTAAGGTCATTAACCTTATGCATCGAATTTAGTTGATTATGCTTTAAAATTTCCAAGTTTTGTGTAATCATTTCTAAGTCATAAGCGTCTAGGTTACCAGTAATGAATTTGACACCACTACCGAGAAGGTTTATTAACCCTCGTTTCTTACGATTATTTAATTCATATACATTCAACTTTGCGTATGTGTCGTAAGTGTTATTTAATGCTTTGAATACATGGAAAAATTGATTTTTTGTGAAATTATTGTTTTGCTTGTTCACCATAGGTTCTAAAATTAAAGTATTACTTAATAATTGAGACAATGTAAATTTTACATGAGAAATATTAAATGGAATATATGTGCTATGAAAATGATATATAACTAATGAGGGTGATATTTCTTCTATATAAAAACCATTATTAGGGAGCTTGTACACTTGAAGTGCTTGGGCCTGCAGTGTCAGGGTCAGGATCGGGAGGCTGAAAAGGAATAGGATTTTTTCTAAGTCTCTTGATCTTTCGAATATGTGTAGCTATAGGTTTTTTTTTAGAAATACCTAGTATTTTATTTTTATTAACAGACGTGACTTTTGTCGGGATGTACTGTGGGTTCATTTTATTTCTAAGCGTGTTTTTCTTATATATTGTTTGACCGTTGTCTATATTGGGAGGTTCTTCGAGGTTTTTGTTTTTGGGTATTTGGGGATTGTTTACGATAGGCTGTCTTATAGATATATTCATAAAAGGGCAAAAGTTCCTTTTTTCGTTTTTCATTATATTGTTCGAAAAGTGTCAAGTTGTTGTTTATATTGGGTTCGTTAAGATATGGCCCATATAGAATAGAAAAAGGGGTATGTCCACTAGTCGAGTGAATACTTTGATTATAGATAAGGACGGCGGATATCATGAGATTTTGGGGAGTTTCTTCTGGGTTTTGCATTTTTAGGATTCTTAATTTTTCGAGAAGTGTAGAGTGGAGTCTTTCCACGGGGCTGTTTGAAGAGGAGTTTCCTGGGGTTGTATAATGTACTTCAATGCCAAAAAGTTGACAAAATTCTTTCATTAGATTATTTTTAAATTCTTTGGCTTGGTCAAATACTAATTTTTGGGGTGTATTGTGATGAGAAAAGAAGTGTCTTAGTTTGCTTAAAATGGTGACAGCATTTTTATCGGGGATAAAATAAGCTTGGGCATATTTGGAGAAGGAATCTATTATGGTAAGGAACTGGCAATTTGAAAATTGAAATATGTCAAGATGTATAGTCTTAAAAGGTTTTTCGGCTAGTAAGGGGCCTTCGTATGCAATATTATAGGGGTGTCTTTCGTATTTATTTTGTAGTCATATTTCGTATTTATTTATGAAACTTGTATTAGAATCTCTTAATTTGGGCCAATAGTACTTTTGTTTTATATAATTATATAATTCTGTAATGCCATTATGTGTATTTTGGTGGTAATTTGATATTATTTCTTTTTGTTGTTCGGGGTTGGTTACGTCCATTAAATAAGTGTTTGAAAATATTAACTTTGCGTTAGTATTTAAGTTTGCCGAGATTAATCGTTCAAATTCGATCTTTAGTTCTGAATTTGGGATAAAGATAGTAAAAGTAAGATCAGGTCTTATAATTTCTTTTAATATTTTTAGAAGGTGTTCTTGTCTATCCTCTTTTACAATACGTACAAAATGATGGTTTTTATTGAAGGGTTTTGTATAGGAATGTTTATATTCTTTGCCGTATTTAATTACTAGGCGGTTCGTCGCATAGTTAAGGGGTAGTTCTGAGATGGGTAGTCGTTTGCCCTGAGTGTCATTGTTAGAATGCACAGTGACGTCAGAGGTGGTGTCTATTTCGTTATGTCTAGTTTCTTGAGGTGGTGTAGAAGATACTACGTCAGTTATTACGTCATTGTATTTTTCGTTTAGCACGAAGTCCGCAAGGTCAAAGTCACTAAGATTGGCAACAGTATTGTCGGCGTTAGGGACGTTAGACTGTGCGTCTGTTACGTCAACTGGGTCAGTGGTTTCGTTAGTATTAAGTTGTATACGAGACAGAGCGTCTGCTACAACATTATCTTTGCCTTTTTTGTATTTTATTTCAAAGTTAAATTCTTCTAATTTAAGTCTCCATCGGATTAGGTGGGAATTGGGTTCTTTAATTTTGGAAAGCCATACTAGGGGATTATGGTCACATTCTATTAGGAATTTTTGACCCCAAAGGTAGCAGCGAAAATGTTTTGTAGAATCGACAATTGAAAGCAGCCCTTTTTCGATAGTCGAAAAATTTTTCTCTGCAGAATTAAGGGTGCGAGAATAAAAGGCAATTGAGTGGTCGTTTTGGGATAAAACACTGCCTATACTTATATTGCTGGTATCCGTTGTCAGTTTGAATGGTTTGGAGAAATCTGGGTATTGTAAAACAGGGGAGTTGGTTATGAGTTCCTTGCATTTTAAAAAGGTTTTTCGGAATTCTTGATTACCAATATTATTTTCACTGTTTTTTCGAAGTCATTTTGTTATAGGAAATGTTATTTTTGAGAAGTTTTTAATGAAGCGGCGGTAGTAGCCTACTAAGCCTAGGAAAGCTTTTATTTCCTTTTGTGTTTTGGGCATAGGGTATCTTTGGATGGCTTCAATTTTTGAATGGTTTGGCTTTATTCCTTCTGGAGTAATGATGTGTTCAAGGAATGCAACTTCCTTACACTTACACAAAAATTCTGATTTTTCGGGTTGGATCTTAAGATTGACTTCCTTTAATTTTTTGAAGATTATTCGGATATGGTCTATGTGTTCTGACAAGGATTTTGAGAAGATGACTACGTCATCCATATAGACGAAACAAAATTTATAGAGATAATCGCGCAAAATTTCATCCATCATTCTTTGGAATGTCGCGGGACCGTTACGGAGATCAAAAGGCATGCGCAAATATTCGTAATGGCCGTTGTTGACTGTGAAAGCTGTTTTTTCAATCCATCTCGATTTGATGAAAGCCTTGGGCTAGATCAAGGGTGGTAAAGTAAGTACACTTTCTAAGGTTATCTAGGATAAATATTAAATATTAATTAATTTTTGAATTTGGGATTGAATTTCTCGGTTCATGGCAGGAGGATGCCTAAAAGACTTAACATATACTGGGCGATCATCTTTTGTTCGAATAACGTGTTTAGTTTTACTAGTAAAGGAAAGGTCACAATTTTCATGGTACGTAATGCTCTTGAATTTATGACAAAGGGGTAAAATTTTTGATTTTTCTAGTGGAGTGAGGTGGTCGAGTCTTAGAAGTTTTTCGGGGTTGAATTTTTCTGGCATGTTAGAAGAAGGGTCGAGTAATTCGAATTGATCCTGAGGGATAACCCTTACTCTTTGGTGAAAGTTAATATTGACATTGAGTGCTGGATTGGGTATTTTGCAGAAGCCGTTTTTTACTTCGATAAGTGAGTCCGGAATTATGTGTTCAGCTACTGAAAATGAGGGAAGAATGGCTGTACCTTTTTCGTAATTAACGGGAATAACAAGAAAATTATTATTAAAATTTTTGACTGGTTGTGTTAATGGTTTATTATAGGCAAGGGAAAATGGTATTTTAATATCCTTTAAGGTTAGTGTTTTATTTTCATAGTTAATTAAGGCATTTAGATTTTTTAAGACTTTAGTACCTATAAGTGCGTCAAAGTCGTTATGCCAATTTAAAACACGGAGTTTAAAAATTTGGTTAACACCTAATGCTTCTAAAAGGGGAATTTTAAGATTTTTATTTTCCTTGTAAGTTTGTTTACACGCAGTAACTTCAAACGGTTCGTAAAATAGATTTTTGGGATATAAGTTAGCTATTTTTGGGGAAATAATTGAGTCAGATGCGCCGGAGTCGATTAGTACGGTGATTTGTTTTTCGGGAAGGAAAAAATATGGTAGCCCGATTTTTTGGGCAATGTTATTTAGGTTAATGCTTGATCGGAGGCTACTGTTGGGAAAATTTTCAAAATTTTCTTGAGTATTCTCAGAATTTTGTTCAAGGGTTGGAGTTTGGTCAGAAAGGTTTTGGTTGCAATAATTATTCTCTGCCATTGGGCATACAGTTGTTCTTCGGGATAGCCACAGTATGCATCGTATTCTTGAGAAAATTCTAGGGTTGGTACGGGTCAAAATTTGG
This sequence comes from Listronotus oregonensis, assembly GCA_019359885.1. Classification (NCBI taxonomy): domain Eukaryota; kingdom Metazoa; phylum Arthropoda; class Insecta; order Coleoptera; family Curculionidae; genus Listronotus; species Listronotus oregonensis. Next base: position 11,652 of record JAHBCN010003405.1, on the reverse strand, counting down.
ATTAATTTCTACATTAGACAATTCTTGGGACACGAAATTTCTGAGTCCTGTAGCTTGAAAAAAGTTTGGATAGTTTGTTACAGGTTGTCTCTGTTGTTGCATTCGGGAAGGGCCAGCAGTAGAGGTTGACATGGGAACAGGGGCGTTATATTGAGAGGGTTGGTACTGTGCAGGTGCAGGTTTTGATTGTTTACCAAAAACCTGGGCATTAGTAGGGTAATACCTTTGAACTGTTGAACTTTTATTTACTAAAAAGGCCTAAACTTAACTTAGTAACTTATAATATTATTCTAAAACTAAGGTGAACAATTAATACCGAACAGCATAAAGCTTTGACACGAAATTAATGTTACCGAACTAATTATATGATTGCTTTTATAATATAAAATATACATAATCAGCATTTATATAGCTATAATTTATATGGTAAACAGTTATTCTGTGTTAAGGGATATTACTCGCGCACGTCACACTATATCGACTGTTTTCTCGGCAAGTTCAACATTAAATGACTCTAAAATAAAAAAAAAACATTTACCCTTCCCCAAACATCAACAGTTTTTTTACTAAAAAGTATAAAAACGGTGGCGGTAAGCATCAATCGAAAATACTAAATGGGGCGGAGGCGGCGTTCGCCGATTTAGATGTTTTACTTCATGTAGAAGAAAATAAAGGACTTAGCACCAGGCTTCTTGGCAAAGTTGTAGGAAAAGATCACAACAAATTAAAGAAATATAGATATCATCCGTACAAATATTAAAGACATCAGGAATTAAGGAAGGCGATGAGATCCGAAGAGCAGATTTTTGTTTTGAAGTTATGGAAATGGCGAATAACGATAGGGATTTCTTACGCAATATTTGTTTTAGTAACGAATGCACCTTCACATTAAACAATGAACTAAACGTTCAAAACATCAAGTACTGGAGCAAAGAAAATGAACACAGATTAGTATCTAAGGACTCAATACCCTCAAAAGGTAAACGTTTGGGCGGGTATATTTGGACATCGGATTATTGGACCTTTCTTTCTTGAATCACAATTTGGGAACAGAAACTTTTTTAGAACAAACAAAATCAAGTGGGGCCGTCATTGGAAGAAGTTGCACCTGACAATCAAGACATTTGGTTTCAAATGATGGTTGTCCTTACACAATTCACGAGAAGTAAGGGAATATGTTCAAAATGTTTTCAATGGACTCACTATAGGACCAAATTACACCATAAATTGGCCAGCTAGGTCTCCTGATCTTTCGCCAAACGACTTCTTCCTTTGAGGTCATATCAAAAATGATATTTATACATACAACTTGTGTTATCAAAATTTAGAAGAATTAAAAGTTTCAATTTCAGCGGCGTGTGATCGACTATCGGCATTTCAACTTCATAATGTAAGAACTGAATTTTACAACCGTTTAGGATATTGCTTAGCAGTAAACGGAGGTCTGTTTAAGCATCTAATTAAAAACATTAGCTTTTAGTTTCAATATGTTGTGTTAAAACGTATTTTTAGACAGTTTTTAAGTGTGTTTTTCGCCTTCCTATAAAATTGTTCAATTATGTAAAAATATCATTATGTAGTTCAATGTAATTACTTGTATTTATAAAATTATTACAACTATTATTTTTTCTTCAATACTGTAAAACATGTTGAAATAACTAATACAAAGTAAAACGTGAATTAAAAAGTTGACAATACATTTTATTTATTATTGCAGGTATGCAACGATTTTACAAATAGTTTTTCTTAAATAACTTTTAATTGGCTATCAGAAAAAAACGAAATTTAGTATGTGAGCTAATCTTATCAACGTCTTCAAAATAGTCTAATACAATTTTGTTGTAAATTCAATAGGGGATACTTTCACCTATTCGGCAATACCCCAAATGGATTGGAAGAAAAAAATAATACACTAGTAAAATGGCCACCACATTCTTCCAAATCTAAAAATGTGTGACTTTTGTTTGTGTAACGGTACAACAACTCTAATATTTTTATCCAGTAACTGGATATATTTAGAGAAAAAATAACAATATATTAGAAAATGAACAAAGTGGCAGTTATTTGACAGAATATACTATTAACACTTTTTAATACATTAAAGGGGACTGAATATTGTGTCTTGGGATTATTATTAATATTCACATCAATAAATCTTGGCAATTGTTTACCGAGTCGTGTAAACTTTTTTTTAAGAGAACTTTACAAAACGTATTTAAATCTACAGATCGTGTTGGACATTTACTGGTGCCAGAGCTGGGTAGAAATCAAATTCTTTTGGAATCAAATCCAGGAATCAATTCCTTTTTAAGGATAGTAGGGTTACGGCACTTTGAGAAGTCGGACCCTTGCGGCACTAGGATGAGGTCCAATGTCAGCAAACCATAATGCACTTAGCAATCTTAGGTTAGTAATATTTTAGAGTATTGCGCATGTGCAAATAATTAGGAATCTTGTGCTACGTATTATTTAGGGCGTGGTCAATCTGTCAAATGTCATCTGTCAAACATCAAATGTCACCTGTCAAACGTCATATGTCAAAAAACCCGACTTGGAAATGGAATCTTGGGCCAGCTATAATTTAGTATTACGTCATCTTCGCTGTCAATAAATGTCAAACGTCATATGTCAAAACCTTGTGACTTGAAAATCTAGGAATCTTGGGTGAGGTTTTTTAGAGTATTGTACATGCGTGAAAAAGAAATGGCGACAAACGTCAAGGTATTGGTGGTTGTCTATGTTCATTGGAAAAGTTGTGGTGGTATATTTCACGACAGCAATGCCGGCTGAGAAGTGTTGGTTGTCTATGTTCATTGTCGCGCGGCTAAAGTATATTTGGAAAGACCCTCTGAAAACTACAAAAGACTGCGAGGGCGCTGTGTAAATTTCAATATATTAATAATAAAACACATTATATATATTAAATGAATTTATTTAAACCACATATACAGGGTGAATCAAAAATAGGCTACATTTAATTTGCTACTAACATTACATAAAATTACAATACTACATTCTACTAACTATACTTAACCTAAAATTACAATTATCTCTATGTAAGGAAAATATATTTATTAAATCTTTCTTACAGATCCTAATAATGGTGAATATCTAACAAGTTTATCATGAATAATTAAACAGTAGGCACTGGTGTTTGCGGAAATTTTTTTGTTTCAACCTCTAGTCCATTAATAATACCAGAATTTAATATTTCATTCTGTCTTGATCAATCAATTACAATTAGAGGCGCATACTTTTTAAAGTTTTTGGGAGTAAAAAGTGGTTCGTTTTCTTCTCGTAGTAGCTCTCTTGAAATTCGAATCATTTCATAAAGAGTAGCTATTAGTCCTCTTGAAATCTCAAATTTAAATTATCATACGGATAAAATTCGAATTTAAATAAAGCTTACATTTGATACATTACAATGATCAAATAAGCTACTGTTTTTGTTGAATTTATCCTTTCGGGCTGTTTGAAAACCTAAAATTATCCATCTGGGTCTTTCCACCTTGCACCGAAGTCTTTATATTCAGGTAAGTTGTTTTCCAGTTGGAACTGATGGATGTTCTGTAAGTTCCCAGCTTCGAAAACCGATATCCAATTCGGTTCCTTTTTCAATAAGTTTTAAAGCCCTATCCGTTCGACATCAGATACTGTAATATGTGGTAGCCTCCAAACAATCTTATCAATAGTAACTACTACATTTTCGGCATCAGCCGTATTAATAATACATTAATGTCAGAAGGGCTTCTTACTAACACCAATTCGTGCTTAACATTTATGAGTATTTTTGAAAGTCTTCAGCTAATCCTAGTAGGGTTCTTAGGCGGCACACAAACAATAAAACTTCCAGTGGTCGGGTCAACGATATCGCAAGTAAATTCATCATCAATACTCCAACCAGCATTTTTATATTTATTAATTCGTTAGCATTGTAAGAAATATATCCTTTCATGGTTGCTGCTATTCCAGGATATCTAATCGAGTCAATAACCTTTCCACCAATTTCAGACGAATTTCTTCAAAGAGGTGACCGAAAAAGTTGTTTACAAGTTTCACTGTGTTGAAACGATGCATCAACTCCTTTTAAAAGTCTTCCTTCTAGATAAATAGGCTCGCCTAAGGTAGAGTGTATATATCGGTTTGCTGTACCGGTATTCGAATTTCGTCATTATTTTTAAAAGAGTTAGTGTACGGCAAATGACTATGTCTTAATTTTTGTAATAGAGTTATCAAGTTTAGAGGTGTCACATTTAATCTCATTTGAGACTTTACAATTAGGCCTAAGATTCAAGAAACTTTTTATTTTCGCTCTTTTTTAGTTTTAACAATTGTTCAAATCAGCAATTTTCTTGGAGTTATATTTAATACCACCTACGTCTGTACAGCGGTTTGTAATATACTGATAAACCCGACACAAAACGTTTGCCTATATAGATTTTCTTAAATGCATTCTTACAGTAATAATTTCTCCTCTAAAGTCAACAATTCCCCGTCTTGATCGATCAGTTTCAATACAATGTTGTCTATAACTCTTGTAGATACTGGCATATAAATCACATTTCGAGGAATTTCTAATATTTTAAAACCAGCCGGTACTGATGGTAGAAAATTCATGTATTGTATGAACAAGCTTATTATTGTGATAAGCCCTGTAACAATATTACACTCGATTTTAATCACATTAATTTTTAAAATATTTACAGGGGTTTGAGATAACATGTTTAATATTGGGCTGAAAAGACAAAATATTATGAAATCCTAACAACATTCCAATAGAATTTTTCTTAGATGAAAGTCAACTGTATGAGAACATTCAAGGCTCACACTTGAGCGTATTTACTATTGACCCTTTAGACTTAGGGTACAATAAATTTCTTGTTGCTTTCATTTTGTCACGAATTGCTTGCTGTAGATAATCATTTATTGCAGTTATTTCGTACGATCAGTTGGGGATTTCCAAAGTAATATCACCAACATAAAATTTATTATTGGTTTTATCAATATTGGGAATAGCATAAAAGTTTCTAAACTAATCAGACCAAGTTCATACTGGCTAGTTTCATCCCTCAGATCAAGATGGGAGTGTAATTAGCTTTTAAATTGAACTGTTACCACTCAAACTAAAGGTATGCATGATGGCTCAGTTAAGACTGAAGATATATTCTGTATTTATATATGTATTTATAAGGCTTCAAATATAGACCTAGACCACCTCTTGTAAGGCCTAATATAAACCGTTTCCAGTTTTCCAAGAGCTATGGATTCCATTGTTTCGTTATGTCGCTGAGACTCCTTCAACTTGGCTGCAGCATTCTAGCATTGTTCACTGCATTTATTATCCCCGCAGTTCCTCCGCTAAGAGCGCCAATTGCGCTTAAACCGGCAAAAGTGGTACAAAAATGGTGGAAACCTCCGAATTTGGGAGGGGCAAATGCCTGTAGGATGAATTTTTTCCACACGGTAAATGTTTTTAGCTACTTCAGCAGCTGATGTGAGGTCCTCATGGTTTTTCAGCATACAGTGCATCCCCGCTTTATGAAAACAGTCAAAAAAGGAATACACCTTTGCCTCTTCGAGCAGGGGTTTTTCTTGTTTGATTTCTTTAATTTCTGCATGTCTGCACAGTACAAACTCTTTAGTAAACTAACTGTTATAAGATTATTAACTAATATATATCCAGCTTCTCTATACTCTGTAGTCATTGTACATCAACCAGTCATTACATAACGCATCTAGGAGGCTACTTGGTTTTAATAAAAATACAGTTATTTGAAAAACGGTATCATTATTAGAAAAACAGCGTCGTTTTTTTGGAAATACAGGGCTGTTATTTAAAAATATAGGGCTGTTATTTGGAAATACATGCTGTTATTTAAAAATACAGGGCTGTTATTTAAAATACAGGGCTGTTATTTAAAATACAGGGCTGTTATTTGAAAATATTTGTTATTTGGTTTAACAGTGCTGATTAAAACTACAGGGCTGTTATTTAAAAACAGTGCTGTTATTTGAAACTCAGGGCTGTTATTTAAAAAACAGTGCTGTTATTTAAAAAACAGTGTTGTTAAAATACAGGCCTGTTTTTTGGGAAAAACAGTGCTGTTATTTGAAAATACAGGGCTGTTTAATCAGGACTCTTATTTGGGAGAGGGACTGTTGTGGAAGAAAGGGACTGTTGCGGGGAAGAAATTATTAACACTTATACCTTAATAATTTAAAAGAGAGGGTTCTGTAGCCATGGATTTAAACAAGCTTGAAAAGGGATGAAATAGAATAATTGAAGCTTCCAATAGTATTCGTAAAATATTTGGATTTAAAGAGGGAATTGGTGAGCAAGCCGAGGTGCAATTTGAAGAAATATCAGAACTCAGTAATCCAGCGACCAGAAAGAAGCGGAGTTTGCAAGCAGATCCAAAGCATTCTTCAACTTCTTGACGAACATTCGCGCAATGTAAAAGATATATGATTCTCTAAAGCTGGCCGTTATGAAAATGCTGTTACATTGGAGAATACGTATAGACCTTTGGAAAACTAATATCCGAGTCGATGCAGTATGGTAAACAATCTACACCATTTACACCCAAGCTGCTCAAGAAGAGGAAGAATATAACGATAATTCAATTAATGTCGAGACACGAGAAGATAGTTCACCAATGGCTCAGGATATGAACGATGGCGAGGAAGTGATTTAACGAACTATGTATAAACAAAACCTGAAGAAAGTTACTTTGACGACGATTTTAGAGTGGATCCTCAAAATAACCCTGTTCAAATGGAAGTATTACGGAAGAATCCTTTGGAATATCTAGATCAGTATGATCCGCTACCGAAAAAGAATATGTAAAAAGGATTTATAACTGATACGGAAAACGAGTACGATCGCACATATTTAAAACATGATTTAGCCACCGATCACCCTAATTTTTGGGTGATTCTCGGCAAAATTTAACGGACCGGATATTTATATTAAAGGAGAAAATTTACTGGAACTCCTGGACTATATGAATTTTTATTTAAGACAATCCATTAAAAACAAATTGACCGCACTGGATGAGCGAGCATTCACAAAAATTATTTTTCTAACAAACGCAAACAAAGAAATTTCGATGAAAAGGAACAACCTGCTGGAAATAGAGGTGTCAAATATATTTAACAATTAAACCATTACTTGAACGTATAAAAGGAAAATGCAAGAAAGCAGAGAACGTGACAAACAGTTTCGAATTACACTTCACAACAGCCTCAGGGTTATGGCTTCAATCGATAGTCAGTCTGGTTTCTTACCTGATTACAAAACATTTTCAATAATAAAATTGACTACTTTATTGGGGTGATCCAAATGAGCTTGTGGATAGATTTAAAAATTTTTAATGGCAAAGAAAAATAGCTGGTTTTAAAAACTCTCATGAAAACGAGATTATAAGTATTCTTGAAGAGTTAAGAGAAAAAAATTATCATTTAATAAACTGATTAGACATGTGACGCAGTATCATTAGCACGATGACTCTCGACAAATTCGGACGTAATTTAACATCCCCATCATCTAGCAAAAAAGCTTAAAAAAGAAAAAGATTTGAAAGATATTCCTGAAAAGACTTTGTATGGTTACATGAATATAATGTTGACTTGCGAAAAAGGGGTTTATCAAGGTATCTTTTTATAAATGGTTTAAAATTTGACTATTATATGTTTCCTATTAAGATTGGAATAATTGAATATGTTAACATTGACTCACCTGTAAAAACTTTTATTAACAAAAAAGAATATAAAGTACCAAGCATTTACTGCAGCAAAGGGTTTAAAAATTTTATGATAAAATTACGTTTTAGAGATAAACTTAAATCACATATAAAAAATCTGTTGAGTTTGTAATTAAATATCTATTTCATAGGTTTTGGTATATAGATACATCTTTGTAATTTTTTGGTTTTAAATATAGTTAGTAGAATGTAGTATTGTAATTTTTTTGTAATGTTAGTACAAAAATTTAAAAGTAGCCTATTTTGATTCACCCTGTATATGTGGTTTAAAAAAAATTAATTTAAATATACAATGTGTTTTATTATTAATATATTGAAATTTACACAGCGCCCCCTCGTAGTCTTTTTGTAGTTTTTTAGAGGTCTTTAAAAATACTTTAGCCGCGCGACAATGAACATAGACAACCAACACTTCTCAGCCGGCATTGCTGTCTTTAAATATACCGATCAACTTTTCCCAATGAACATAGACAACCACCAATATCGACGTTTGTCGCCATTTTTTTCACGCATGTACAATACTCTAAAATACACCTCACCCAAGATTCCAGATTTTCTAAGCCACATGGTTTTTGACATTGACGTTTGACATTTGGCATTTGACAGCTGACAGATGACGTAATACCTTAAATTAGCTGGCCCAAGATTCTTAACTTTTCCAAGTCACATGGTTTGACATATGACGTTTGACGGAGTGACATTTGATGTTTGACAGATGACATTTGACAAATTGTTCGCGCCTAAATATTACGTAGCACAAGATTCTAATTATTTGCACATGCGCAATACTCTAAAATTATAACCTAAGATTGCTAAGTGCATTATGGTTTGCTGACATTGGACCTCACCCTAGTGCCGCAAGGGCCCGACTTCTCAAAGTGCCGTAACCCTACTAAGGATCCAGATGCTGAAATCGATAACCTTTTAAAAATGGGACATTTAATCCGGATTTGTTATAAAATTTTAAAATAATCCGGATCGATTACTAAAGAAATTAATTCCTAATATTTCTAATTTAAGACAAATCGGTTTATAAATGCCAAAAACCGCTATTTTGAATATGCCATTTTAAATTTCCAAATTTTGACCTAAGATTATTAATTTTCAAATTTTGACCTAGCACCCTCAAAAACCCTTATATTCTGAATTTGAGGCACATATGTTTATAAATGCCAAAATCCGCCATATTAAATGTTTCCTTTTAAATTTTCAAATTTTTACCTAAGATTCTTAATCAGCATCATATTGATTTTCGGAAATAAAGATAAATAATTTTAAAACATCTGTCTATTGAAATCTTTAAATAAAGAAACACACCTAACATGTGATTTTTAACCAAAATATGTTGTTTTTAGGCCCAGAATAATAACATTTAAATGAAAAATTTGTAACCAAAAACAGGTATAAATTTACTTGCATTTATCTTAAAAGTTTTGATTGCCCGATTCTTATAATTTTTTAATATGTTATCCTTGAAATAACCTGGGGTCTATCTATCTATCTATTGGAGCATGGTAAGTTCCCTCGCTGGGGCCCTGAGCACTGAGGCCTAAGCCCATTATGCTCTACACAAACCCTTAAGCATACACAGGTTCTGTCCCCCTGTACTGTCCCTTACGTATGCATTCCTTTTACACTAATATGGTGTTTTGTCGTTTTGCTTACTAGAGCCCCAATTTCCTCACTAGTGATGCGAGTCCGTTAGTGGTAGGAATCTTATGTCATTTAGGTCCAGCCATGCCGTACCTAGACATTTCCCCGATGTGCCCTAGTGTGGGCAATCTCTAAGTACATGTATGGCGTCCTCTTTCTCCACACCATCTACATGTACTTGCTCGCTTTTCCTATCTTGTTGAATAATTCTGTTTCTACAATGCCGTCAGTATGCCTGTCAGGTTTCTCTTTTTGCACCCTATTAAGTCCTTTATGTTCATTGGTAGGTCCTTCCATAGTTCTTCCCCAATAATAGCCTTTGATTGTCGGCTTTGTCTTTTTCCAGTTCTCTGAACCGTTTCTCATTTTGCTATCTTTCATATCCGTGTTGTAGAGATTCCCAGGTATATTCGGTCCATTGTCCTCAGCTCCCAAATTGGCGAGTTTGTCAGCCATTTCATTCCCCGGATCCCCCTTTTTCCGGGACCCATTGCAGGAGACTCTGGCGGTTTTCGTTATTTTTTTGCTTCCCGACATCTATTTGTAAGTTCTGATCTTGCACTGTTTTGTTAACCCCCATCGCTGCCTTACTGTCAGTACATATAGTTATTTTTTTCCCCCGTATTTTCTATTAAGGCAGTATTCTATGGCTTTGGCTTTTGCCAAACTTCCGCCTGAAATACGGTTGCATATTTTCCCATTGTTTCATAAAACTTGTAGTTGTCCTTTCTACATAGAAACCGAAGCCCTGCGGCCTCCTTTTTCGACCATCTGTGTATATAACTTTTCCTTCGCTTGGTGTTCCACAGCGTTTGTGAGCCCAGTCTCTCCGATGCCATGTCCACCTTTGCATGATGTTTAAGTGGATTACTGGGGGGGATGCTATCCTGCTTCATCGAAAGAGCCCAGTTTCCTTGGCCCTGATGTCCAGTGCCCCCCCCGGTCCTCTACCGTCCTCCACACTCCAGTCTTAGTGCCTCTGCCCTTGCTGGGGCCGATCATTATATGGAAGGTGGGAGCCCGTTAATCTCCACATTCCTTCGGAGTAGTGGATGCTGCCCCAGTTATTCCTCTCATATTCTTTGAGTGTTTCACATTATCTGTGCCGTCTTAAGTTCCGTGCGTTGCCACCAAATCACGGGGTACGTATCCGTGGCCTGATGACCTTCGTATATCCACTTCATGACCTTAGGAGAAAGTCCCCAGTCCCGTCCTCGACTCTTCTACAGAGCCGCGATCCTGTGGCCTTCTTCGTCCATTTAAGATGTGCGCTCCAGTTCAGCTTGTCTCTAGTATCACTCCAAGATCTTGGCTGTACTGGGTATTCTAGTTCTCTCTCACCGAACTTCACTTTCCTAAGTCCGGTGTGTTTCTCCTTCTAGTGAATAAATTATGAGCTCTGTTTTTGATGGATTGGCTGTCAGTCCTTTTTCTGACAATTTTGCCACCATTGCCACTCTCTTTCCATAATATCCACTATCGTGTTTGCATTTTACCTTTGACTATAATGGCCACATCTCTGCAAAGGCTTGTATATGTGTACCTCTCCTACTGATTTTCTCCAGTAGTCCATTCATGACCAGGTTCCATAGGGTGGAATAAGACCCCCCTGAGGGCATCCTCTGCTGACTGTAGCCTCAGTTGTGGTATCTCAACCTCCAGGATGACATTCCTATCAGAAGCATCAGACGAATCCATTATGATAGTCTTGTCGATGCCTGCTTCTCAAGTGCTTACATATTGCCACTGTCGTGGTGTTATTAAATGCTCCTTCTATGTCTAGAAAGGCCACTAGAGCTAGACTTTCGTATCTGGACATTTTTCAAGTTTCCAACAAGCCTTGTGCGCTGGTGTGCTTCCTGCCGTGTACGTTGTCTCTTATTGGTGGGGTTTCCTTTAGGTATTTAACTTTTATATGCCCATCTATATTCTCTCCATCGTCTTTAAAAGAACATTGAGACTTATGGGGCAAAACGTTTTATTCGCGGAGGCCGTCCTGCCGGTTTGTATAAAGGCCAGTCTGGACCTCCTCCAATTGGTACTTTTTTGAAACATTTTATTATTTCTATTCAAAGGGTCTTACAAAAATGAATTTAGAATTTTAATACATTTATATATTCCCCAAGGAGAGAAATTATTAAACGATATTTGTAAAACTTCCTGAAAAGGGACAATAAGATGTCTTTTTTATAAGTTGCTTAAGGTTATTTTAGGAATCACATTTAAAAACCCAAGG